>CATIWM010227354.1:0-13940 GCA_949671775.1 Mallotus repandus
TTTTTTTTTTGTCCGCGTTTGTTTGGTTTGGTTGGCTAATGCCTCTACCGACATATGATCCCACCTGAAACTGAATTCTCCTCCCTTCGTACTAGTGACAAAAACAAATTTTTTTAATAACATTAAAAGATTATATAATCAAATTCTGTCTACTGCGAAAATAAAATTTTTTTCCAAGTTTTTTTTTTAGCAATTTAGCAAACATATAAGCAAAAATTACTAGATGTTAAATTTTTAAAATTCCAATATTTAAATAAAAAAAATTGTTTTCACAATATTTAAAAATTATTTCTAAGTAAAATGAGAATGAATTTTGTTTTCAATATTTTAAAAAAATTATTAAAAAATTCAGCCGGATACATTTACTCTTGGGTTGATGATGCGGAAAAAGGCCTAAAAATGAGCCCAACGTAAATAGCAAACACAAGGCCCATCTGCGAGTGGAGTATATTATATTCCTGTCGGTCCATCGGTCAAATACAGTAGCTAAATAAAAGAAAAAAGAAAAAAGAAAATTCAAGAACCAACCAGAACCTAAATAAATAAAATAAATGACGCGCTCATACTCATTGTCATAACAAACGTATCCAAACTGGAAAACTCCGTACTTTTGAATCCAACGGTTCAGATTGAAAAGAACATTCTCGAAGCTTAAACCAAAACCACATTTATAAAAAGCATGAAGCGCTCCCTTTTTGCAACTATTACTGCTCCGTTAATTTTCTGTTTCTACCCACAAAAAAAAAAAAAAAAATTTCTTTAGATTTTGATTTTGTTTTTCTGTTTGAGGATCTGAGCCGTTGATTTCGTCGGAGTGATGGCCGGAAAAGGAGATGGACCAGCGATCGGAATCGATCTAGGGACGACGTACTCATGCGTCGGTGTTTGGCAGCATGATAGAGTTGAGATCATTGCTAATGATCAAGGGAATAGAACTACGCCTTCTTATGTTGCGTTTACTGATACAGAGCGTTTGATTGGTGATGCTGCTAAGAATCAGGTCGCAATGAACCCCGTCAACACCGTCTTTGGTAATTATTATTAATTTTTTTCTTGGTTAAGCTTTGTGCTGGTTGCCTTTTGGGTTTTTATTTCATTAAGAAAAAAGATCTATGATACTAAAATTCTTCCATGAATATAAATTGCGAGATTTTTAGCTCAATTTTGCAATTCAGGAAAAAGAAAAGACCCAAAGCAGTATTAGTCTGAATTTGGTGTTATTTGCTTTTGAATCGAACTGGATTAGAATTTTGGTGTTATTAGTCTGGGTTCTTTTAGAAATTTGAATGTGAGCTAAAATCTGAACTATTTTTGGATTTGAGATAGAACACGAGAGTTATTGAGACTTTTTAAATTTTTTTTTTTGGTGTGATTTACAGATGCAAAGCGATTGATTGGTAGGAGATATAGTGATGCTTCTGTACAAGGTGACATGAAGCTTTGGCCTTTTAAGGTTATTCCTGGTCCTGGTGATAAGCCCATGATTGTGGTTGCATATAAGGGTGAGGATAAGCAATTTGCTGCTGAGGAGATATCTTCTATGGTCCTTGTTAAGATGCGTGAGATTGCTGAGGCTTACCTAGGATTAACAATAAAAAATGCAGTTGTCACTGTCCCTGCTTATTTTAACGACTCTCAGCGTCAGGCTACTAAAGATGCTGGGGTCATTGCTGGCCTTAATGTCATGCGAATTATTAATGAGCCGACTGCTGCTGCTATTGCATATGGTCTTGATAAGAAGGCTGGAAGTACTGGTGAGAAAAATGTGTTGATCTTTGATTTGGGTGGTGGTACTTTTGATGTGTCTTTGCTTACTATTGAGGAGGGTATTTTTGAAGTGAAGGCCACTGCTGGTGATACTCACCTTGGTGGTGAAGACTTTGATAACAGAATGGTGAATCACTTTGTTCAAGAGTTCAAGAGAAAGAACAAGAAGGACATTTCTGGAAATCCCAGAGCTCTTAGGCGGTTGAGGACTGCATGTGAAAGGGCAAAGAGAACTCTCTCATCTACTGCTCAGACAACAATTGAGATTGATTCTTTGTATGAGGGTATTGATTTCTACACAACTATTACCCGTGCTAGATTTGAGGAGCTTAACATGGATCTCTTCAGGAAGTGTATGGAACCTGTTGAGAAGTGTTTGAGAGATGCTAAGATGGACAAGAGTAGTGTAGATGATGTTGTCCTTGTTGGTGGTTCTACTAGAATTCCTAAGGTTCAGCAGTTGTTGCAGGACTTCTTCAACGGTAAGGAGCTTTGCAAGAGCATAAATCCTGATGAGGCTGTTGCCTATGGGGCTGCTGTTCAGGCTGCAATCTTAAGTGGTGAGGGCAATGAGAAGGTGCAAGATTTGTTGCTCTTGGATGTTACCCCTCTGTCTCAAGGGCTGGAAACTGCAGGTGGTGTTATGACTGTTTTGATACCAAGGAACACTACCATTCCCACCAAGAAGGAGCAGGTCTTCTCCACCTATTCCGACAATCAGCCTGGTGTCTTGATCCAGGTTTACGAGGGTGAGAGGACAAGAACTAGGGACAACAACTTGCTTGGAAAATTTGAGTTGTCTGGCATCCCCCCTGCTCCAAGGGGTGTTCCTCAAATTACAGTGTGCTTTGATATTGATGCTAATGGTATCTTAAACGTGTCTGCTGAGGACAAGACCACTGGCCAGAAGAACAAGATTACCATTACTAATGATAAAGGAAGGCTCTCTAAGGAAGAGATAGAGAAGATGGTACAGGAGGCTGAAAAGTACAAGGCTGAAGATGAGGAACATAAAAAGAAGATTGATGCAAAGAATGCTTTGGAAAATTATGCCTACAACATGAGGAACACTGTGAAAGATGAGAAGATCAGCTCCAAACTTACTCCAGATGATAAGAAGAAGATTGAGGATGCCATCGAACAGGCCATCCAGTGGTTAGATGCCAATCAGCTTGCTGAGGCTGATGAGTTCGAGGACAAGATGAAGGAGCTAGAGAGCATTTGCAACCCTATCATTGCTAAGATGTACCAGGGTGCTGGTGGTCCTGATATGGGTGGTGGCATGGATGATGATGTTCCTCCATCTGGCAGCAGCGGTGCTGGCCCTAAGATTGAAGAAGTTGATTAAGCTGCAGTATGATGATTTGATCATCTTCTGATGCTGCTTGTAATACGTAATTAAGTTTTTTTGTTAGTCTTCTTGGTGGAAGACACTTTTGTTTGTTTTGAACTGCCCCGTTATATAAGTTGCTTTTTGTTTCGGTTATTTTTTTTAACTTGCAGATGGTTTTCTTTGATCAGATAGCAACTTTTGTTTTTTTTTTAAATAGTTGCTCGTTTCTTTGCTCATGAGATCAATCTCGATGATTGTGTTTTACTTTCCAACTTAATTGATCAGGTAAAAAACATGATTGTAGCATTACTCTGGTTTATCGCCTTTGATTGCTCGAAAGCTAGCCTGCACTCCTGCTTGTTTCTCATTCGCCTATGAAACTAATTCTCCACTTTCATATCTGCCATTCCATCCGTGCCTACTTTAACGAGTCAGTTTTTCCTTGGTCCTCCACTGCTACTCTATCCCCTTGCTTGGCTCTAGCTTTATTCGGATCTCCGCATCTCACTTCCATGAATCCAAAAAAACATCAAAATAATGGAAAAGTGATCATCCAATTATATTATGAATGTAAGTCGAGGACATGCCCCCGTCTGCCTACAAATCAAAACATGCAAATAATTTTTCTCATAATAAGGTTACAACCGAAGATAAACAATCAACCATATTTATTTATTTAGTGTCTAAAAATTTCAATTACCAGTCGTTTTTAGTTTTGAATATATTTTTATTTTTAAAACTTCAAAAAATATTTCTAACTAGAAATTGTTTTTAAAATAGCATAAATACAGATCATTTAAACACTAAAATCTCGTATCCGAGTGTTCTAGCCTTTTTTCTTTACCCAGTTCGGATATTGGGGATGTGCTTCACTCTCCAATACTGGTCATTTCCTTCTCTGATACTACTGATCAAATCCTCAGAAACAGATCTAAGACAAAGAAGTTGAAGCTTCGCAAGATGTTCAGTGCCAAATGAAACATTCTGCAACGATTCACAGCAATATATGTACCTCTCTTCAAGATTAGCCATTGCACCCATCTCCACTTCCACCACTCTCAGGCCATGCAATCTCCAAGCCCACAAAATCTTCAGCTTCTGAAGCCCTCCACTTCTAAAGTAGAGCTTCTCTCCAGCAAAAGCTGCATCAAGTACAAGATGCTCCAAGCTTGGCAAAGCTTGAATAGGCTCCAGCACATCGTCCATTAATTGGCTGTGTACCAGTTTCAATTTGCTCGAGTTTTCAAGAGAAGAAAACCATTTTGGTGTCTTCTCTAAGCCTCCGTATACGTACATTCGTTGAAGGAATTGAGGAGGTGAAGTTATGTGCTGCAAACCAATTCTTTCTTCCATTGTTATAGACTCGATCCAGAGACTACGAAGTTTGTTAAGTTTCTGAATTGTTGAGCACAATGTCTTCCCATGTTCAAATCTTAAGTCACCAATTCCTAATCTCCTCAACTGATTGAGCCTTCCAATTTCTTCAAGTGTATCGTGTGCATCATCTTCCTTAACCTTTATGAAACAGAGCTTTTGAAGAGAATGCAAGCATCCTAATCTTGATATGGTTCACAGACCATACTCTGTAGTTGAACATCCATTCACATATGATAGAAGATGTCGCAAGCGGTGAAGGGTTACAATTATTCCAGGCAATTGGGTTACTTTTGTAAATGTGAGATCTAATGTCTCCAAGTTTTGAAGCTTGGCAGAACTCTTACATTGGTACTTCTCAAACATAGATACTTCAAGTGATATAGCCTGAGCACTTCTTTTTTCAAGTTTGTTTCTCTCAAATCCAACACTATGAGCAGCCTTAGGTGATAGGCAAAAGATTTCCTGAATTGAAAGTTGTGCATATCAAACACAAGCAAAGATCGAAGCTTTGATATATTGTAATTATCTACTCCAAATTCACTGCTTCTCATCAATACAATATGAACTGACCACCTTCGAGCTGTCTTTTCATGTCGTATCTTTTCTTGTTCTCCAGAAATGATCATCACAAAAATTTCATCCTTGGCCTTAGAAAGAACAACCTCTCTGAAGATATCATGAATCTGATATGCTCGAATTCGGCTGGTTGGATCCCTCAAAGCTACTTGAATGAAGCTTCTATTAAGAAGCTCATAAAGGTAGCCTTCTGCGACTTCTTCCAATGTCATCCGCTCCTGTTCTTGCACGAATCCTTTAGTAATCCATAATCGGATCAGTGTCATGCTTTCAATTTCATAATCTTCTGGGAATATGCATACATGCAGCATACATGCTTTCAAATAGAAAGGCAAATCATAGTAGCTCAGTAACAATATGTTTTCAACAGTATCAAGCTTGCCGCCATCCAATTCTGTAGGAATGCTACGTTTTAGCAGTTCCCACTCCACTTTGCTTCTGCCCTTTGTAGCCAACAGACCACAAATCGCAACAATTGCAAGAGTGCAGCAATAGTTACTAAGTGTGGAGGACGCTCCTCATCCTAAAATAATTTCTTACGAAAAAGAGCTCACGACTTCTCAGAAGACAAGTGCTTCAATTTATAGATTAGATCTCTTGAACGCCCGCAAGAAGCTTTTGCTACGGCAATTTTACGGGTTGTAAGCATGACTCGGCTGCCGAAATTATTCTAAGAAAAAGCATGGCTTATAGAGTCCCATGCCTCTGTCTGCCATATATCATCCAGAACAAGGAGGAATTAATGAATTCTTTGAGCTTCTCTTTTAAGGCATCACTAGCCATTGTTTCTAGTCCCTCAGGTACTTGTTATCCTATTTTTTCGTAAAGTTTTTTAATTAACTCCATAAGAAGTAACTCGACATTGAATTTGTTAAGACATTAAGCATATTCTCGGCTTTGTCTTAATTGCTGCTAAATATTTCTTGCAAGTTACATTTTACTGTTTATCATGATTTAGCTGGTTGCTTAAGCTAGTTGATGTACCTCCCTTTGTAGCCACTGCATGTTTGAGCTGCAGAGAAGCATGCTAATTACTTTTTTGTTTTGTTTTGTTACTTTTTAGATAATTTTTAGTCTCTTTGTATTCAGCTATAATTAACTCTTTCTCTATTTAAACCAAGTTTAGTTAATGAAGGCTATATACAAGCCTCCAAGTTATAGTATCCTTGTTCTTCCTCTCTGAATTCTTAACAATTGGTATCAGAGCCCTCATGTTCTTGAGGGACCTGTGCAAATCAAGTTTTTTTTAAGAGAAAACAAGTAAGGTCTTCTTTCTTACCAGAATACCAAACACTAAAACCCTTCTCTTCTCTTCATCTTCTTTCTTCCCTTTGAGTGTTTAAAAAAATGGCTTCAAGTCACAACAATTTTGCCATTGTTCTTCCTCCAACTCTTATAGGTGATAACTATGCAACTTGGGCAGTCAAAATGGAGTGTTATTTGCAAGCTTTCAACTTATGGGAACATGTTGAAGTTAGAAGAGAACCAACTCCATTACCTAATAATCCAACTTTGGCACAGATCAGAGTATATGAAGAAGAAAAAGCCAAAAGATTCAAAGCTAAGACTTGCATTCATTCAGCAGTTTCTGATGCAATCTTCGACAAAATCATCTGTTCTGCTACAACAAAAGAAATCTGGGATTATTTGAAGGAGGAGTATCATGGCACTACAAGAACCAAGAAAATGCAAGTTCTCAATCTCAAAAGGAAGCTCATGTTGGAGAGAATGAAAGAGACAAAAAGTGTGAAGGAGTTCACTGATAGGATAATGGCCCTTGCAAACAAAATCAGGCTACTTGGCGAACTTATACCTGAAGACAGAGTTGTTGAGCAAATTTTGATAAGTCTGCCTGAAAAGTTTGAATCAAAGATTTCTTCTTTGGAGGACTCTAGAGATGTAACAACCCTCAAGCTGACAGAATTGGTCAGTGCTCTAGAGGCAGTTGAGACCAGGAGAGCATTCAGGCAAAACAATTCAATTGAAGGTGCTTTTGTTGTAAGTCAGAAAGAAATACATGCACCTCAATATAAAGTGAAACAGAAACTTGTTAGCCACAAGCAAAAGAACCAAGGTGAAAGTAGTGGTTCAGCTGGTAAAAGGGAAAAGCTTCCATCTTATCCTCATTGCAACAAAACCACTCATAGAGCCAAGTTTTGCTGGTTCAGACCTGATGCGCATTGCAAGAGCTGTGGTAAAAAAGGCCACATTGCTAGAGTTTGCAAAAATAAAAGTCGGGGACAACAAGCTCAAGTTGTTGAGGCACAAACTCAACTTGGCGAAGAAAGTTTATTTGTGGCAACATGCATGGAGGAGTTAAGCAACAAGGTCTGGCTCATTGACAGTGGTTATACCAGACACATGACTTCATATATTGCTCTTTTCTCCACATTAGACAGATCTTGTACAACAAATGTCAAGGTTGGCAATGGAGTCAGAATTCAGTCTCAAGGGAAAGGCTTAGTTTCTGTATGCACTCCAACGGGTACAAAAACTATCTCTGAGGTTCTTTATGTGCCTGAAATAGCTCAAAATTTGTTGAGTGTAGGGCAGTTGTTGAAGAAGGATTACTCATTGCTATTCAAAAACAAAAATTACATTATCTATTATCCTTGTGGGGCTGAGTTGATTAAAGTAAAAATGAGGAATAAAGTTTTTTCTCTAGAATTAAACAAGCTGAATTTTGTTGATAAAGCTCTTTCTGCTTCAGTTGATGAATCTGCTTTATGGCATAGACGGTTGGGGCATTTTAGCTATGGTTCTCTTATTAAAATGCATGCTCATAATCTTGTTGACAAATTGCCTGCTATTTGTGAAAGCAATTCTATTTGTGAAGTGTATGACAAAGGCAAACAAAAAAGAAAATCTTTTTCAGCTGGTCAGTCATGGGGAGCTACAGAAAAACTTCAACTGGTTCATACAAATTTGTGTGGACCAATGTCTAATCCATATTTGAATGGAAGCTTGTATTATATTGCTTTTATCGATGATTTTTCTAGAATGAGCTGGGTGTATTTTTGAAAAGCAAATATGACGTAGCATCCTTATTCTGGAAATTCAAAACTTGGGTAGAAAAGCAATCAGGTTTAAAGTTGAAAATGCTGAGATCTGACAATGGTTCTGAGTATAAGTCCAATATGTTTCAAGAATTTTGTGAGCAAGCTGGAATTGAGCACCAGTTCACAAATGTATACACACCGCAGCAAAACGGTGTAAGCGGGAGGAAGCACAGGACAATCATGGAGATGACGAGGTGCCTTTCATTTGAAAAGAACTTGCCAAAGAAATTCTAGGCTGAAGTTGTGAGCACCTCAGTTTATTTATTGAACAGGTTGCCAATAAATGCTCTTAAAGGCGACTATTTGAGGCCTGGTTTGGTTCTAAACCATCTGTTGATCATCTTAGAATATTTGGTAGCATTTGCCATGTACATGTGCCTGAAGTAAGAAGAAGGAAGCTAGATGAAAGATCAGAGATTGGCATTCTAATTGGCTACAACACCTAAATTCCCTTGAAAGACAAAATCATTGTGAGCAGAGATGTTAAAGGGGATGAAGAAGCATAACGGGATTGGGAGAATGGTAGTGTGGTTCACCATGAGAAACAAGTTGAACCAGAAGAACAAGATGCAATTACCTCCGATAGTGATGGAGAAGGAGTAAGAGGCACCAGAACACTTGCTGACATTTATGAAAAATGTAATGTGGCTGTTATTGAACCTGGTAGCTATATTGAAGCTATCAAATATGCAGGTTGGAAAGATGCAATGCAGGAGGAGTTTGATATAATTCTCAAAAACCAGACTTAGAAACTTGTTAAAAGACCACTTGACAAAAAGGTGATTGGAGTAAAGTGGGTTTACAAGACTAAGCTGAATGGAGATGGGACTGTGAACAAGTTGAAGGCCAGGCTGGTTGTGAAAGGTTTTGCACAAGAATTTGGTGTAGACTTTTCTGAAATGTTTGCACCTATAGCAAGGCTTGACACCATCAAGCTTTTACTTGCATTAGCAGCAGAGAATCAATGGAAAATCCACCAACTTGATGTAAAATCTGCCTTCCTCAATAGCAAGATTGATGAGCAGGTCCTTGTTGAACAACTAGAAGGTTTTGTGAGCAAAGGGAATGAATCCAAAGTGTGTCTCTTGAAGAAAGCTCTATATGGGCTAAAACAGGCCCCTAGAGCATGGTACAGCAGGATTGATTGCTGTTTTATGAAGATGGGTTTCAACAGAAGTTTGAGTGAACCCACACTCTATGTTAAGTCAAATTCTAATGGTGTTTTGATTGTATCTTTGTATGTGGATGATTTACTTGTCATATGTAGTTGTCATTCACTTATCCTGCTATTCAAAACTCAGATGCTATTCAAAACTCAGATGCTGGAAGAGTTTCAAATGACAGATCTTGGAGAAATGGTGTACTTTCTTGGAATGGAGATCAAGCAGTCAAAAAGGGCATGAGCCAACTGAAGTATGCTAAAGAAATTTTGAAGAAATTTCAAATGGAGAACTGTAAAGCTGTTAGTACTCCACTAATGCCAAATGTGAAGCTATGCAAAATGATGGACAAGGTCTTGTTGATGAAAGCAATTATAGAAGCTTGGTTGGATGTCTGCTCTACTTGACAACTACAAGACCTGACATCATGTATTCAGTTAGTTTGCTTTCTAGATTTATGCATTGTCCAAGTAAGCTCTATTTCAAGTTTGCAAAATGGATTCTCGAGTACATTAAAGGTTCATTTAACCTTGGTGTTAGATTCCTTGCCAACAACACAAAATGGGGAACTAGGAAAAATAAGAAGGTGAAACTGGTTGGTTATTGTGACAGTGATTGGGCAGGGTCCAATGAAGATATGAAAAGCACCTCTAGGTATTTGTTTACTTTTGGGATTGGTACACTTGAAGCTAAAAAAGCAAGAAATTGTGGCTCAATCAACTGCAAAGGCTGAGTATGTTGCTACTGCTACAACCGTTAATCAAGCCATTTGGCTTAGAAAGCTCTTAAGTGATCTTGGTCAAGTTCAAGAAAATCCAACTGAGATCCTCTGCGACTACAAATCAGCAGTTCTCATTGCCAAGAATCCAGTCTTTCATGGTAGAACTAAACACTTCAAGATTAAGTTTCATTCAATCAGAGAAGCAGAGAAAGATAAAGAAGTTTCTCTTGTGTATTGCAAGTCTGAAGTTCAATATGCTGATATTTTAACCAAGGCTCTTGCCAAATCCAGATTTGAAGAACTTAGGAGGAAGATTAGCATGTGCATCATTAAAGAATTTACTATAGAATGAAGCCAAAAGAGGAGATTGTTAAGACATTAAGCATATTCTTGGCTTTGTCTTAATCTATTTTATCTTAATTGCTGCTAAATATTTCTTGTAAGTTCCATTTTGCTGTTTATCATGATTTACCTGGTTGCTTAAGCTAGTTGATGCACCTCCCTTTATAGCCACTGCATGTTTGAGCTGCAGAGAAGCATGCTAATTGCTTTTGTTGTTTTGTTACTTTTTAGATAACTTTTAGTCTCTTTGTATTCAGCTATAATTAGCTCTTTCTGTATTTAAACCAAGTTTAGTTAATGACGGTTATATACAAGCCTCTAAGCTTTAGTATCCTTGTTCTTCCTCTATGAATTCTTAACAGAATGACTGTGAAACATTGATCCAAGCATACTTGTCGAACCCGCTCTTGACATTGTCATATACTTTCTTTACTAGTGTCATTTTCACCAATCCTCCCATCCCTACCATAAAAATGACTTTCAATGCAAGTTCATCATTGTTGATCAGATCCATTAGTTACCTTTTCGGTTTGTTGATACCAACCAAATCAGCTTCATCTTATAGCAGTGCATTTTTTCTAAGCTCTTGCCACAAGGTTCTTGTGGTAGCAGTAGCACCACCAAGTAAGCCTTGCTCTTGGGGTGCTAATTTGTACCTCTCGTGCTCGACAGCAACATTTTCAATTCTGGTATTGATGTTCTGTATTTCAGTAGCAATTTGATGGCGATACATTACATTATTCTTGACGCAGTGGATGATTTTATAGATGAAACAGCACGATTTCATGCCCCTGCGATCATGAGCAAGGCGAAGAGTGAATTCATCGATAAGATCTTCAATGTCGAAAGCAACATCTCTCACTTGCTAAATCCACACCTTTGCCTGCTTATCTGTTTCTTCCTTAGACTCGGCTACCCTCAAGAAGGCCTGCATATGCTCTAGTTCACCTTTCAGATTCTTAAGTTCTGTCTGAAGTCCTCCCAGTAATTTGATCTCTTCATCCAAAAAGAGTCTGATCTTGTTGATAATAAAAAAGGCTTTCACACTCTCTGCCATTGGTAATCTCTAGCGTTGTTATTTGGAACAAAAAGAAAAAATTTCATCGCTAAATGCTATTTAGCAATAGAATAGCAACATCAGTGTTATGTGAGTTTCTCCTCAGGTTAGGTGGGAGTGTGGCTACAGAATGATTATGATTTGGAAAGAAATTGAAAAATGTTATGATGATATCAGAGATTCCACTATTCAAATTTATGGCGAGGTCCCATGAAATAACAATTTGCTTTTGTATTTTTTTTCTATTATCATTTTAAAACCCATATTCTCGTTCTTCCCATGACTCATGATAGAGGTAGCTTTTGCCAGAATTCATTAATTCTTACTTGCTTCCTCCCATGCTTATTTTTAGGGGCTTCATATGCTTTGGTCTATTGGCTATTCTCATAATTAAGCAAAACTAGTGATGACTTTCAACTGTTCACACAAAATATGATTTTAACTCCAAACTAATTCTTTCTTATCTTTTTTGGCTTATCCCATTTTTGGCCCCTGCACTTTTATTTTTTTTGAATTCTATCCCTATACTTTTATTTTTATATATTAAGTCCCTACATTTTAATTTTTTTACACATTTAGTTCTTAATTGGATGGTCGTCTGCATGTGTAGCTTCGTCACTAGTGGTTATATATTTTGGCTTATGAATGGACGCTAGGTGGTTTGACTTAAGCTGATGCAGCATGTTGGATAGCATTGATAAAATAAAAGAAATTGAAGGTTATTTTTTCCATTTTGCAAACAAAGTAAATGAACCCTACTTTGAGCTGATTGAGTTATGCTTCAGCTGGAGGCATTGTACGGAAAAACACAGACATTCATTTCCCAAAAGCTCTTATGATAGTTGTAAAGTGAAGGAGTGGTGTCAAGCTTAGAATGATTGTATGCAAATAATAAAAGTAGTACGAAGGTGTTTTCACTGGTTGTAAAGTGAAGGAGTGGTCACTAATGCAGAGGAGGTTCTGATGAATAAAATAGATTGTGTTTTTTTGGTGTTCGTGGAAAGTTATGGAAATTAAAGTGGTAAAAAGTGCTCGATATTGCAGAAAGTCAGTAGCGGACCTAGACAGGTATTACTTTTTTTTGGAGATATATTTTTTATTGACAGTACTTTTGTTTGTTTGTTTGCTATTGAGCTCTATATATGGTCCTATAGAGTTTGAATGGTTTCGAAAATGACATTTTATATATTTTTATATATGGAAAAAGGCATACATTGATTTATGCTAAGGTTTTGGAAAATGATATAATGCTCAATAGTTGATTGAATTTGATAAATTTGTAAAAAATACCATGGATTAGTATTGTCAACAACCAGATGTGCAATTTCATCCTCCATAAAATTTCTTTCAACCCTTACTGATTCCAGCTCTGACCTCTGTTGCACCATTTCTATTTTTATTATCGCGTAATCAGCTTGTCGAAGTTCACTAATTGCATTAGCCTCACCAGCTTGCACTAATGCCTTATTTCGTTCATCCTTCAAATCCTCCTTTGCTCTTCTCAGACTATTAACAAACATCATTTGATAATTAGTGTACTCTCGATCATACCAATAGAAGTAGTCACATTGCTGAAACTACAACATATTATGAAGTATTATTACACATAAGTAAACCCTAATTCTAATTCATAAGCAGCATATTCAAATTCACACAACCCTAAGTCACAAACCCTCATATTCAAATTCAGTCAACACCATATTATTCACCCATATTTCACACACATTACTTTAACAAACATTATTTTTGCAAAAATTATATTTTCCAAAATCCCCAAATTTAAACTCAGTAACCCTAATTTTTTATTTTTTTTTGCCAATCTAGTATCCTTAATTCAATAACAATACTTTATTAACCTTACATATACATTTAATCTAAATACATAACAATTTATTTACTTACATTGATGCGAGCACATTTAATCTAAATGTATAACAATTTATTTACTTACCAGGATTCCTTTCAGTATGGGATGTCTACGAATGAGAAACATTCCCACATAAACATAGTGGCTCACCCTCGTGCTCTATCGCAAGTTCCATCGTTGTGGATTTATAGTTTGTTCAAAGTCAGAAATGAAGAACTTATAAGGTTGAGTCTTCTCAGCAGGATTATATGAAGTTAGAAGGGATTCCTGTGAAGCTCGAAACCCCTCTTCTTCGGTGGAAGCAGCTTGTACTTGAAAAGGGCAGTGTTTTACGCTTTTAGGGTTCAAATGACAAAGAAAAGTCTTTGTATTAGTGTCCTTTCACTATAAGTACATTTTGCATGACGTGTCATATTGTGCATAGCTAACGTGTCACTAGTTAACGGCTATTCCAAATTCTCTAACGCGCCATCCTATTAAGGACTAAATGTACCGAAAAATAAGAGTGTAGGACTAAATGTCAAAAATAAAAGTGCAGGGAAAAAATATGAGAAAAATAAAAGTGCAAAGGGCCAAAATGGGTTAAGCCATTTTTCAATAATACACACACATATATATATATATAAATCTATGTACATACATATATCTATATGTATGTATATATATAGATATATAGATATA
>CATIWM010227368.1:0-29086 GCA_949671775.1 Mallotus repandus
CTTGTACATCTGACGAGGATCAAGCTGAAAATTCGTGTCCTCTTTTTTAAGTACATCTGAAGGGGATCAACCTTTCTTGTAGTATATTGATTTTGCAGCTCTTCAACTCCCTCTTTTTTAAGTACTGATGCACATAAGTGCCAAGTCAAAAGAACCAGCTGGTAGTGGTAGGTAACCAGTTACACAATACAAGATGTGAAACAAAAAAATGGCTATGTTTATTTTTCTTGTGCCCATAAAGACAGTATCCGGCCACAAATATGTCATATATGGTGGTGTTGCAGAGGAGAAGACCGCCTCAAGTGTAATAATTATAATTAAAATATGTTACAATATCTCTAAATACGCTCTAATATTTCTACTCTACTATTCATTTTTGTATCAAAAGAATTTTCCGTTTTGTTGCTGTTCCCTTCATGTACTGCATGCTCTCATGATCAGCCAACTGCCAACTTCAACTGTCTACTTGTTCTTTACATGCCTAACCAGAGTTAATAACCTTTCTTTTGAATGTGTTCGGAGGGGATGCAACATTAAATGATGAATGTCTATTGAGGCATAAGAAGAGTTAGAGAACTTTTTTTTGTGTGTGTGTTTATTTTGGTTTTAACTCTCTTAAATTTTACACTGCTCTTGTAGTGAATGATTCAGAACATATTGCAAGATGCAAGGAAAATTTTGGATACTTAGCCAGTTGGCCACAACCTACTCATTCTTTATTTTGTTTTAATTTTTTATTAATACAAATTCATATGATTGTCAAATAAAAAATTTTATTTAAATTTAAATTCATCATCAAATTTACTGTATTCCAAACATCTCATAATTCATTGACTTTGAATAAAAAAACTATCAAGACTTTAGGAAAGCTAAAGCTGAAGATCCATATATAGGTTTTTTTATTGATGGCATCAAAAAAATTTGTGTAGCAAGGTAGCATTGTTCTACAATAATTATATATGTCTTGCATAAACATAAACTATCACTAGTTTTGAATTCATCGCTCCCGGCACAATCATAAACTTCTTGATCTCAGAATTTTCTTTATTCATATCGTCAATCTTTGCTACAAAGTGAACATGGCTGAGATTGTCCTTAGTTTCGTTTAGGATGCTGGCTCTTGTATATAATAAGTATGGAGTGGGGCATTAGCTTTAAAGAAAAAAGAGAATATTATACAAGAAATAATAAAAATTTTAAAATTTAAAGGAGGCTCTAAAGCTTCTAATAACTCTTCATCAAAACACATATTGATATTCTCACCAAATCACAAGCACACCGGTGCTCAAGTCCTCTTCATTTGTACTAGGATAAATCCATTACGAGGTCTTTGAATTTTAACACTTTATTTTATTAAGCTCCTTAACTTTTATTGTATTTTATTAAGCTCTCAATCTTTTATTTTCGTATAGATTAAGGACAAATTAGATTGAAATAATGAAATTGTGAACAATTCAAGTTTACTGTTACTTAATATGTTGTTATGAAAAGTTTAGAGATACGTTTTGCAAAGAATGAAAGAAAAAAAAGTGAGGGCAAGGCATAAGGAAAAATGTCTATGGAGGTTATATGCTTCAATTAGTAATTCTAATGACATATTCACTATTAAAACTTACCACAGACATCACAATTTTGGTAGAATAAATAGAACTTATTTCACAATTTCATTATTTCAGTCTAATTTGTCCTTAATCTATACGAAAATAAAATATTGAGGGCTTAATAAAACACAATAAAAATTGAGAAGCTCAATAAAATAAAGTGTCAAAGTTCAGGGGTTTCATAATGAGTTTATCCTTTGTATTAAGAATCAATCAAAAACAGTACAAGAATTAGTTTTTTTTTTTTTTTTGAGAATAAGGATTTCATTGAAACACAAGAAACCAAAGACAACCACTAAAGTGGAAATACAAACATCTTTCTAAAGGTAGAAGAACAAAATCAGGGGATGAACCATAAACCATCCCTAAGAGGGGTTACAACACAATTTGCAACCATGCATCATGATCCTAAGAAAATAACAAAAAAACCATTAGCAAAAAGCCCAAAATGGAAGTCATATAAATTACTTAAACATGCATCAAATAAGTAATGCATCTAACTTCTGACTTCGAGAGCCCTCAATGGCTCAAGAGAAATATCAATTTGCTGCTGGAAAAGCATTATGAGCTTCCTGCTTGTTCAAATCAAATTGATCACTCTGCTCCTCTGTGTCTTACTTTTTTGGCGAATTCCTTGTCATTTCTTTAATCTTAAATTTCCTAATTTTCCTAGCATTGGGCTTGTTGCCTTTGTTCTTCTTTATAGGTTAATTGCCATGGCCCATCAAAAAACCTAAACAGAGCATTACCTATTCCATTTGGTCAAGTATAGTGTTGTTTGTTTTGATCATCAATTCCTGGGGGCCTGCTTTAAAGAGATTCTTCTCTTGTCTTGACATCTTAGTTTTTGGGGTGCTATCCTTATTTTCAACTAACTCATGCATAACTTTATCCATTTCATCACGCCTTTCTTCTTTTTGTTACCTTGGTTTTCATTTTTGTTTGTAAGAGGAGCATGTGAACCTCCCATGCCCTGACTACCCTCTAAATTTGTTGCCTCTAGCTTACAGGGTGATGGCATCTCATTGTCTTGGCCTGTAGACAATCCTTCTTCCAAAAGTAATACTTGATGACCCCCAGACGCCTCCTTGATTTGGCTTTGCTTCTGTGCAGGGTTAGCACGTGTCGTCACTGAATTAGGATGCAGAGATAGGTTATCCAAATGTTGAGATATCTCCACCAGACTTAGTTTAGGAGGAGGGCCTTGACTAATCCAGAAAGGACTAGTTTTCTTAGTAATCTCATGAATATAGGGTCCATAATCTAGGCAATTTTGCACTTGGTTGGTAATTTCCTATTATGTTGTGAATTGACGTAGTGGAAGAATGTAAGATAACTATTAAGAATTTTTGAATCGCGCACGACTACCAATCGCTAACCTTCTATAACCTGCAATTCTTGAACTTAGGATATAGGCATCAAAATTCAAAGAATTTTGGAAAATTTAAAGGAAATTCGAATTCTATTAATAATTCAACGTGCAAAAGCCAAAACAATAACTCTTAAATAGAAAACCCTAAAACAAATCCTAAAAAAACTAGAAAATAAGAGTTCAAACCTAAACAAACTAGAAAATAAGACTTTCTAAACAATTAAAACACAAATTTGCCTTTTTGAAGGCCAAAACTATAGAATTTGCCCTAAAAACAACGGGCCTTTGGTGACTCTGAATTTATGGTCCGTTTCCAATCAAACTGGCCTTCGAAATCGCCAAAATTTGAAACTCCAAAGTTGCAGTTATTTACAAAACTGCCACTGCTACAACTTTTGGTATTTTTCTAGGAATCGAACTGCTTGCTTGTCTATGAATCTATCTGCATCATTCTCCCCAGGGTGGACAGAATTCGCCCACGAATCTAAATCATCGGATGAATCACCTGCATATGGAATTAGATGCTTAACATTAAAAACATCCGTAGTTCGAATGTGACGAGGCAGCTTCAAACAGTAGGCATTAGGGTTGACCCTCTCAACTATTTCGAGTGGTCCAATCTTCTTAGCAGACAACTTATTATAATCACCTGCAGGAAATCTCTCCTTAGTAAGAACTGCCCATACATAATCCCCCACATCAAACTCAACATACCGCCTCTTCTTGTCAACAACCTGCTTATATTTGGAAGCAGCTTTGGCTAAATTTTCATGGACAGCCCTATGAACATCCTGTAATCCACTAACAAAATTCTCTGCCTTGCCATGAACTCTCATTTTATCTGGAAGAGGAATCAAATCCAACGGTCCTCGTGGTACAACAGAATACACCACAGCAAAAGGACTAAAGCCAATACTTCGATTGATGGCATGATTATGAGCGAAATTTGCCTGACACAACTTCTGATCCTAGCTCTTCACGTGCTCATTTGCTAAGCACCTCAACATATTACCTAAAGATCAATTCACCACCTCAGTTTGCCTATCTGTTTGTGGATGATAGGCACTGCTGAAATTAAGTTGCGTGTTCACCATCTTCCATAAACTTCGCCAAAAATGACTAAGAAACCTAGTATCTTAATCAAGCATAATAGATATAGGCAATCCATGCAATCTATAAACCTCTTGAAAGAACAATTAAGCCACACGAACAACATCTGTGATTTTCTTACATGGAATAAAGTGCATCTTTGAATATCGATCAACTACCACAAATATAGAATCATTACCTAGCTGTGTGCATGGTAATCCTAGCATAAAATCCATGCGAAGCTCCACCCAAGGTTGCGAAAGAATCGGCAATGGCATGTACAAACCCACATTAGATGTTGTTCCTTTAGAAACCTGGCAAATGCAACACCTCTGCACCAGCTTTTCAACTTCCTTGCGAATGGTACGCCAGAAATATTGAGCCTGCACCAATTATACAGTCCTGTCTCATCCTACATGCCCTTCACCATGCAACTGTTTAATGATTTTTAGATGCAAGGTACAATCTGGAACACATAGCTGGTTACCCTTAAACAGAAATCCATCATGCAACAAGAAATTGATTTAACCTTAGCCATAATAGCAGAAAAATATGGGTCAGTTTTAAATAATTCTGCAAAGGAATCAAAATCAGAAACTTCAATTGAAATTTTAGTCAGCAGAGTCTTTCGCCTACTCAACGCATCAGCCACTTTGTTGGTAACACCCGACTTATGCTTTACCACAAAAGTAAACCTCTGATGATAAGCAACCCAATTCGCATGCCTAGCAGAAATCTTATCTTGCCTGTGTAAATGTTTCAACGCCTCATGATCTGTATACAAAATAAATTCCTGCTGAAACAAGTAATGATGCCAATGCTTAATAGCCTGAACCACAACATAGAATTCGACATCATAAGTGCTATAACGCAATCTGGGCCCTGACAACTTCTCATTGAAATACGCCACTGGTTTGCTATTTCGACTCAAAATAGCCCCAATTCCCACCTTAAAAACATCTGAATACAACTCAAAAGGTTGATGAAAATCTGGAAACATTAAAATATGAGTTGTAGTAAGGTGCAATTTAATCAACTCAAATGCCTTTTCTGCCTCATCTGTCCATTCAAACTTTCCCACGTGCCTCATGCAATCAGTGATAGGCTTCATAATATTGCTAAAATGAGAAATAAAATGCCTATAAAATAAAGCCAATCCATGGAAACTCCTCACCTTAGTAATGGTAATAGGTCTTGGCCAATGTTTCACAGCCTCAACCTTGGACTCATCTACCTGCAAACCCTTACCCAACACAACATACCCAAGAAAAAACACTCTAGCAGTAAAGAAAACACACTTCTTCAGGGCAGCATAGAATTTTTCCCTACGTAATACAGTAAGAACCTCTCGCAACTGACTAAGATGCTCATCCGGGTTAGCACTATAAACCAAAATATCGTCAAAGCACACCACAACACACTTACCAATGAAAGGCCTTAAAATCTTATTCATAACACGCATAAAAGTGCTTGGTGCGTTTGATAACCCAAACGACATCACTAGCCACTCATACAACCCTTCCCTTATCTTGAAGGTTGTTTTCCACTCATCCCCAGCTCGAATCCGAATTTGATGATAGCCACTCTTCAAATCCAATTTAGTAAAAATTGTGGCCCCACTAAGCTGATCAAGTAAGTCATCCAATCTAGGAATAGGAAAACGATACCTGATAGTTATTTTATTAATGGCCTGACTATCAATGCACATCCACCATGAACCATCCTTCTTTGGTGTCAGAAGGGCCGGTAGCGGACAAGGACTCAAGCTCTCACAAACATATCCCATAGCCAGCAACTCTTCCACTTGCCTCCTCAACTCTTCAACCTCACTAGGACTCATCCTATAGTGTGGTCAATTTGGTAAGGTTGCACCTGGTTCAAGATCAATCTGATGTTGGATATCCCGTATGGGAGGTAACCCTTTAGGCAATTCCTCTGGAAACACATCACCAAACTCGTCCAGGAGTGGCAAGATTGCATCAGGAACCACTATCTCTTTGTCCACCCACTTTGCAAATAGGACATAAACAACTAAAGATTCTTGCGCAACCCTGTCAAACTACGCCAAAGTTAATAAATTGACACAACCTTTGCTGCCTTCCTGCACCTACTTGGACTGATCATGATCCTTATTAGGCACTAACACAATTTTCACTCCTTCAAACATAAAATTGTAAGTGTTAGTCTTCCTGTTATGAGTCACATCCTGATTAAGATACCAAGGCCGTCCCAACAATAAATGACATGCATCCATGGCTATCACATCACACCAAACCTCATCCTTATATTTTGCCCCGATAAAAAAGGAAATCAAGGCACGCTTTGACACTGTTACCTTGCCCCCTTGTTTCAACCATGCCAACTTGTAAGTCTTAGGATGCTTTTCAGTATGAATTCCCAATTTTTGGACCACCTCTGCTGCAATTATATTTTCACAACTACCTCCATCAATCATAAATTTGTAGATAGTGCAGGTAGACTGAAAAATATTATTTCACAGCCACTCATCATTAGCAGCTCTAGGTGTTAGGCAGGACCTCCTCACTACCAAAGCAGCCCCTACATCACCAGTCATGACCTCCTCATCAACATCATCTGTATCAAATATCGGGTCGCTTGTTAAGTCGGCAATCTCTTCATCATCATATTGCTCATCAACCTTAGCAAACATTACTTTTTTTCCCTCCTTTTTCCACTCAGACTGCCTATGACCCACTTCTCCACACGCAAAGCATTTAATCCCACTACTCGAACCAAACTTTTGTGCAGTAGTTGGCGCTACCCCTGGTTTGGTCGCAGCAGCTCCTTGGGCCATTCTGCCACCCACATGACTCACAGCACTACTACCTCCTGCTTTCCTATATCCAGATGTTTGCATAAAACCACCTGGTCGTCTCTTGTCGACCTGCAAAGTCCATTGGTGTGCCATAGAAATAGACATCGGATCAAACATGTTTACTGTCTCTGTAATCTGCTCTCTTAAACCCCCAATATATCGAGCAACCAATTGGTCCTCTGCCTCGTGCACCTCATTACACGCAATCAGCTGGTAAAATTCAATTGTATAATCATCAAATGAACGGTTCCCTTGCCTCAAATTCTGCAACCTTGGGTACATTAAACATTGAAAATTAAAAGGCAAGAATATGGCACGCATTTGTTTCTTCATCTTCTCCCAAGTCATGATTTTTAACTTTTCCAACTGGACTCGGGTCTGTTTAGTTTACTGCCACCAAGCCATCACCCTATCTCGAAACCTGGTTGCCACCAATGGTACTCGTTGAGCCTCTAGCACCCCTTTAAACTCTAAGATCTCCTCCACCGTAGCCAACCAGTTAAGAAATTCTTCTAGTTTTAAAGAACCATGAAATTCAGGGATCTCAATTCGCATACCTACCTCCCATCGCCTTCTATCATCATTCTCGTCATGCTAGTTAGGATGTCTACGTGGCACATCATAATAGCCTTCACCATAGTCATCTTCATCATCGTTTCCTTCAGCAAAAGGATTCCTCATGTCGTCAGCATTAGGGACTCATAGTTGGTTTGACTACCTCCTATTTTGATTGACTAACAACTCAGCCATCCTCTCCGTGAGCTGTTCCACAATATTATCAATCTGCTGATCCATTTGTTCCATTCGCTGCTCGAATCGTTGCTCAAAGAGACGATGGTCATCATGCTCATAAACTTCTTCTACACGCTGTTGGGGTTGCTGTTGCTGTCTTCTGTGAGACATCTTGTCTGAGGAGCACAACTCTGATACTAAACTAACATAGTGGAAGAATGTAAGATAACTATTAATGATTGTTGAATCGCACACAACTACCAATCGCTAACCTTCTACAACCTGCAATTCTCGAACTCAGGGTATAGGCATCAAAATTTGAAGAATTTTGGAAAATTTAAAGGAAATTTGAATTCTATTAATAATTTGACGTACAAAAGCCAAAACAATAACTCTTAAATAGAAAACCCTAAAACAAATCATAAACAAATTAGAAAATAAGAGTTCAAACCTAAACAAACTAGAAAATAAGACTTTCTAAACATTTAAAATACAAATTTGGCTTTTTAAAGGCCTAAACAATAGAATTTGCCCTAAAAACAATGGGCCTCTAGTGACTCTGAATCTATGGTCCGTTTCCAATCAAACTGGCTTTTGGAATTGCCAAAATTTGAAACTCTAAAGTTACAGTTATTTATGAAACTGTCACTGCTACAATTTTTGGTATTTTACTAGAAATCGAATTGCTTGCTCATCTATAACTCTATCTGCATCATGAATCTATCATAATTTCTAGTGAAGTGATCGAACATCCCACAAAGCTGACACAGAATTGGCGATCTTTCATATTGCACCATTACCCATTTATTAGTGGATGTTGTCTTGTTCCTAAAGCCAAGGGGAAGAGGTTTTTTGAGACCGACTCGAACATTAAATCGCAGAACATGATCAAAACCGTCACCTGTGTAGATGGTATCGTCCAATTCCTCTAACTTGATGAACAATAGCTTTGCTATCCTTTCAGCATTAGCATAACAAATCTGGTTGGGTAGTAAACCCTTGATCTGAATCTAAAAACATTCTGAGGAGAAATCCAGTTCCTCTTTTGCAATATGAGGATCCCATTCAATTAAAACCAATAAGTGTTGATGAACTGTCCAAAGTTTGCGTTGAAGAACTCGATTGCTTTCTTCCAATTTTGCAAAGATGAACACAAATGTGTTCCATTCCTTTAGAGCCTTGACCTGAAAATGAGACACAAAACCCCAAATCTGGGCAAGAGTTTGATGTACAAATTGAGGCGTAAATGTTTTGGAGTCGTATATCTTTTCCACCATACGGTTTTTGAGATGAACAAGTAAGGGGTTGGTGAGAGATGTGAGTTCAATCTCAAGGGATAATTCCTCTACAGTGTCTGCAATCATCTTCTGTTTCAGTATTTGTGGTCCCTGTGAAGAGCTGTTGGACGCCATTAATGCTAAGGGTTGTGGAAAACTAAGTAGATGACCAGCGCAACTCTACTCAAGAGAGGAAAGCTCTTAAGAGAGACGAAGACACAAGAATTAGAATTCCATTTGCTGCTACTTGTTCCTCTTAATGTACATTATTTCTCTATCCAAAGTTTTATGGTTTTAATGATTTCTTGCTTCACTTGCTTTCGCAACATTAGTGAAAACTATTCTAATTGCCTCAAGATTGCTTTTAAGCATATCTATTCTTTTTCCAGACCCACGAGAAGCCTGTACTCTGTCTGTATCTCGTGAACAGTGTTGGAAGGCAGTACATCCAACCTTACAGAAACAAGTTGTATTGTTGTTAAAAAAAAAAACAAGTTGTATTGATGGAATTACTTTTATTTATGAAGTTTCTAATATTTTAAAAAAATTTAAGTTTATAAAAACCATTTTTAATATTTTTTTGAAAATTTATAAAAAAAAGTTAAAAGTAATTTTGTATATATCCAAAAGTTTTAAAAAATTTACAATCAAGTCATATATATTTAATAAAAAAAGAATTAAAAATTTTCTATACACTCAATAATTTTTTTAAATTTTAAAATTTTCTACTAAATTTAAAATTTTTTTAAAAATTATTATGTGTAGCAAAATTTTAATTCTTTTTTCTTAAATGTATATTGCTTGATTCTAAAATTTTTTAATTCTTAAAAATTTTTGGATCAACAAAAAATATTTTTTAACTTTTTTAAATTTTTTTAAAAAATGCAAAAATATATTTCTATAAACTTTAACTTTTTAAAAAAAATTTAAAACTTCATAAATATTTATTTTGAAAGTAGTTTCATCAATTTGCATTGTTATTCAAGCTAATTTTAATTAATTAACGTTAAAGTTTTTTTTTTTTTTTTTTTAGGACTTAATTGCAACAATTCTTTGATGAAAGATCCAATATAATCTATTTTTTAAAAAATTAATATAAATTTCGGGGTAAATTTAAGGATCCAAAT
Organism: Mallotus repandus; assembly: GCA_949671775.1. Classification (NCBI taxonomy): domain Eukaryota; kingdom Viridiplantae; phylum Streptophyta; class Magnoliopsida; order Malpighiales; family Euphorbiaceae; genus Mallotus; species Mallotus repandus. The sequence continues at coordinate 10,035 of CATIWM010227368.1, forward strand.
GATAGCAACAAATCAGTGCTAAGTGAAAAGAATGAGCTAGTAGTGGTAGGTAATCAATTATACAAGATGGGGGAAAAAACTAGGGGAAACCATTTCAACTTAAAGCCAATTATCAATTAAATCCTATTTTAAAAATTATTTCAATTTACTCCCTCAACTTTATGAATTGTGTCAATTTTATCCAATTTTATTCTAAGGACCTAATTATATTTTTAAAAATTGATTTTTGATTCTTATAAAATAAATTTGACACTTATTAAATTTTTTATCATCTTTTTCCTATAAAAAAAATGTAAGAAATTATTTTTAATTCCAATTTTGTCACTCTTGACAAGCACTTGATAATTATCAACAACTAGTAGTATAGTTTGATACACGCTACCATCAGCAATAAAAGACGAGTTGTTTTCAGCAGGTGGGAATTAAATTTTGACATTAGGATAATTTGATGAATATGTTGTTGTTGATAACAGCCCAAAAATGGGGTCAAAAGTTAAAACAGAGAGTTTAGAGAATATTTGGACCAAGAAATCCAGCACTATAATTCATAGAGAAGCCAGGTCTTGTTGGTTTTTTGGACTTAGTTTAGAGAGGAAAATGCAAATTATAAAGCTGGAAAAGGTTCTACTTTCATTAGCTATAGCATACATATTTATACAACAAAAAAGTTCATACAGCAGCTTACTAACTCTCCTTAATTTAAGGAAGTTTGGTTTCCTAACTATAAGCTCCACCACAAGTTGCTAACTTCTCCAAATCCTCTACAAAATTTTGGAGCTTGTACAAAGATTATAATCATTACAAAATACAAAATATCATAGCAAAATATCAATAAACTAGACTAACAACATGTTGCATCAAGCTTAGTTTCAACAGTCAACAACACTCCTCTTTGAGGCAGATGCTGTTAGTGACTCCAAGTCTATTTCAAACTTCAAATCTTCTCTTTTTGGCTTTGATAAATATTTTTGCCAAATGATTTTTAGCTTGAATTTGCACTTCTCATTAATCACTTGTATGTCAATGGGTTTATCCACAAGCAACCAGGTTTCATTTTCCTCTATCATCCTATGCTCCTCCTCCATGGCAGCATTCAAAGTGACATCTTGTTCTTGAGAAGCATTTCCAACATTTGAAGTTTGACTAAAAGTGCCTGCTGCCTTTTTTTCCCAGTTCCAAATAGCATTCATATCAGACTTCACCCAGAATTGCTTTAGCAATCCCTTCTCAGTCATCAAACTCCTCTCCATAACAAAAAATTTATGATAAACATCTACTTGCTGAAGAAATTCTTCAAATCACAGAGATATAATTCCATGCCATTATCATTTTGATTTTCAGCAGCAGCCTTGAACTTATTTGTATGAACTAGTTGGAGCTTCTTTGCAGCTCTAAAAACTTGATTTATAGAAGACAAAGTTCTGCTTAACTTGTCAACTTTACAAGCACCATAGACATTAGAAAATGCAGTCACAACATATAAATATTTTGCTCTTTTCAAGCAGCTTGAGATCATCATTATTTACATGATCCAACTCACTATGCCACATATAAGAATCAGATTCATCATCTTTAAAATCTTTAATTTTGCAATTTTCCAAATCAATATTAAAGCTTCTGTTGTACATTCCAATTGATAAAAGCTTCTTGCCACAATGATCATAAATTTCACAAGTTCTATTCTTGAAATTAATGACATAATTTTTGTCCAATAATTGGCCAACACTCAAAACTTTATGTTTGATATCAGGCATAAACAAAACATCAGGAATAAGTTTAGTACCTGATAAGGTTTGCATTGTAGCAACACCTTTTCCTTTAACATCCACAAGCCTTCCATTACCAAGTCTCACTTTTGAAGAATAATCTTTGTCCAAAAACTTGAAGTTGTTCAAATTCGATGACATGTGGTGTGTGCAACCACTCTCAATCATCCAAGTATTAATATTTTGAGTTGCAAATGAACAATTTTCTATAGCAGCGGTAGCAACAAAGAAATTCTCCTTCTAAACTTTAGTGCTACATTCACTTGAGCATGTTGAGCTTCATTTGGTAGATTAACATTACTAGGACAGACCTTTTCCATGCGTCCAAACTTATTACAGACATTGCACTGGACTCTGGGTATATATCAGCAATAATTTTCAGAATGATTCGTCTTTTTGCAATTAGGACAAGGAGGATGCTTACTTCTTCTATACTTGCCTCCAAGTTCTTGTTGATCTTTTCTTTCTTTTCCTTTTTCCTCTTGAAATTTCTTTCTTCGGCTGTTTTCAGCTTGAGTGTTGTTTTTTTGAGTTGCAACAAGAGCTTTTCCAGTAGCTTTTTCTTCCTCTCTAAATGCCTTTCTCTACTCAACAGCTTGAAGAGCACTCACCAGCTCTGTCAGTGTAAGTTGTGTCACATCCCATGTGTCTTCAAGAGATAAGATTTTTGACTCAAATCTCTCAGGAAGAGTCAACATCACCTTCTCCATGATCCTCTTCTCTGGCAATTCTTCTCTAAGCAACCTGATCTGATTAACAACCTTCATTACCCAATCAATATGTTCTTTCACATAATCAGTCTCCTTCATCTTCAAAAGCTCGAATTCTTTTCTCAAATTAAAGATTTTTAGCTGCTTTGTTTTTTCATTGCCTTAGAACTCTGTTTTCAGCTTGTCCCAAACTTGCTTTGCTGTCTCACAAGCCATGATTCTTGTGAAAATTTTCTCATCCACAGCAGCATGAAGTGTAGTTAAAAACACTATTGTACATCTCACAATACTATTCAAATTCTAAAAATATTTATATACTACGTACTTTTCTATCTTAAATCACTCAAATATTTATTTAGCATTATTTTCAACTAAAACACTACTATATGTACTATAATACTAATTGAATAATTTTAAAAACTAATCTTGTTATAACTAAAAAATTTTGATAACAAAAATCATAGAAAATAAAATTAACATGATATATTTTATTTTTAATTTGTTAAGCCAAAAATTCAGGAAATGTCACTTTTCATAATTCAACATTAACTGCTAAAATCTTATTTGTTGTTTTATTAAAATTCACAATATTTTTCTATAAAACAATTAAAAATTCATTTTTATTAAAATATTCATGTTTTATTTAATATAAAATACTCTAATTTAATTACATTCAAAAATTACTCTTCATTTCCATAAAAATAATGCTTTTATTTTAATTGAAACATTCTATTATATTTAAATAAAAACACTTTTCCTTTTTAACCTAAAAATAAACATATGTAATTTTTTACCCATTTTCTATATTATTTTTATTTTATTTTATTTTATCTATTCAATAATTATTACTATTATGCATATTGAAAATAATATGTACTCTTAATAAAAAAAAAGTTCTAACTTTTATATTTAATTAATTGGTAGTTTTTATTTTATTATAATTATTTAATTGTTTATTTTCAAATATGTATATTACTTATAGTCCACGCAAAACACGGATTTACAACTAATTATTAATTTATTTCGCGTATTGATATGCTACTAAAATATTTAATTTATCAAAATTATTTAATTATTTTGATGACCTTAAAGTTATTATTAATTCCCAACACCACAAGGGGAGAGAGAGGGGGATGGAGGGTTCGAATCTTGTTCTCTTGAATGTCCACACTTTTTGTCACTTGTGCTACTCATGGAAGACACCTTAAAGTTAGTTTTTAATAATCACAAAAGTTAATTATATATGGAGAAGACATAGAGCAAATGCTTGTGAGGGGGATCGTTGCTGGATGAAGATTAAAAATACTTAATTACGGTCTTTCTTAAGCTTAATTTTGTGGTTTAGATGTGTAATTTTGTTTGTTTTGATGCATGTTGGACTTACAATAATATAAGATTTTTTACGTATACATATACATCTGTGATATGATTTTAGTCTTCAGGGATCATCTTCCGAGAGATTTGGATGTCTTGATTTGTCTAGCATTTGTACAATGCCCATATCTATTCATATCCAACACACTTGGAAATAAAAACGAAAAAGTATGTCTCCAAATGCAAACGAAGCTAAATCTTTTCTTTTTTTAGTTGTAAAAAATTAAAGCAAGTAAAATGAATTTTAATTTATTTTGACATAATTTCTTCCGTGTTAATTCAAAGTAAGTCTGATGGATCTCACAAAAAAATAAACTCTTTTCAATAAAAAATTTTCAACAACTAATTTAATGTGACTATATATATCAGATCTTATACTTGAAATATCATTTAAGCGACAATAGTCTCTCAATTAATCTCAGTAATTATTAATACACTTTCATTATGAGACAGTATGTTCAAAATTCAGTACTGTCAAATAATCAAAATTAGTCAGTTTATAAAAAATATAACAAGAATTATCATTTCAGTTTGTCCTTTATTTTCCAAATGGCTAGGTGGGGTGGCATGTAAGGACCATCCTCCAAATCCCTTGCATTAATTTACAAAGGAAGCTGAATTCAGTTGTTGGGATTTTTAAGGCCAAGCAAGTAAGGAAAACCTGTGGCTCTTAGCCACTGGTCTCCTTGGAGAAATGGACCACCTGTGAACTGAACCACTTGACTCTTCATAGTGGGCACATGGTGCCCTTTTCCATTTTACCCTCTTATTAGTGTTGGCACCTGGGCCTCGGTTCCCATATTCAGCATAGTACAACGTATCCAGGTACAAATTTCCAGTACAATAGTTCTCGCATACTGCTTCCAGGGCTTCCCCAAGTAAGATGGGTGCCGAGCCATCACAGGAAACAGACTTTGCTCTGGAATTATTCGACTGTTTTGGATCACTAAACCAGTAGATTCAAGTTGTTACAGCGTTCCTTTGTTCAGGATCAGGCTTTCTGATAATGATCAATGAGTTCTGAATCACAGCTGTAGCATCACCAAAGATGAAATCTACAGATCCTGAAATGGTTGGCGAATCTGAATTCGAGAACCAAAAGCATACGTTCTTTCTAGTTTACGCCACGCCTCAAGAGCCGTCTTGGCTCCAAAAACTTGTGTCATAACATTCTCTGAGACAGATGAAACAATCCAACTAAGAACAATTTGGTCTTCTCGGAACCATGTGGCATAGGGCTGGATTTGGCGTTGTCCCATCTTCTTTGGTTGTTGCAGAACTGGCTTGAGTTTCATCAACATGATGCGCCAGATTAAGTCCTCGTAATAGCGATTGCAACTGGGTGCTCCATAACAAGTAGTTACTTGATGTTAATTTGAGAGAAAGTTGGTGAGAGACATTTGGTATTGAAGGTGTAGTGATAGCATTTGCAGCAACCAAAGCAGTTTCGTTTGCCATTGAAAGAAAACAGAGAAAAAAAAGAGTTATGGACTGTTAAGTCACTTACAACTCTGATACCATGAAATAGTTCACTCAATGACAGCAAACAAGGATAGGATACATCTCATTTACTGGAAATGCTCTTTGTATAGAGCCATGTACAACAGAATTTAGTTACAAGAGATATAGATAGCTGTCCAAGGATTACATGATATATACTGATCTAAAACACAACAAGACTGATCTAGATTATCACAACTAATCTTATCTTATCAGGCTCTTCCCTCACTGGCCAACCAGTAGATTTTTTTATTGCTTTGAAAATGTTTTTATATCACAAATTTCAACTTCAATCCCAAAGAAGCTTTTTGAGAAAATTCAACTTCAAAATTATCCAACTTAAACAAGAAACTTTGATGCCTTTGAAATGATATATTTCTAAAGCTTTCAAATTTGGAGGCTCTAAAGCTTCTAATTACTCTTCATCTCCACCTATTGTTTCCTCCACGCTCCTCCATCATCTGGTAATAGTTGAAGTTAGCAGCTGTAATAGGTACTCTGGAAACAAATGCATCAGGTACAACCATATTCAAAAGTTATAATTAATGAGTATTGATAATTATCAGATGTGAGCATACAGAATAAGGGATGAAAATGAAGTGAGGAAAACTCTTACACTGACATTGAACAAAAACAGTTTGTTCAGCTTCCAGGATATAGATGCATGTTGCCTCATTTGGGTATTAGCTTTGCAGCGTTCACAGCCAGAGTAAACATTTTGGTTATTCCCTTCATGTACTGCATGCCACTCTCTCATAATTAGCCAACGGCAACTTAATTGGGTGCACCATCATCTACTGTCCTTTAGCATGTGACTTTCAAAAAAACACAACACCCGTTGATCCGGATCAGTTGGACATTGTTTCTTGTACAACTGCCGAGGATCGAGTTGAAAGTTTGTGTACTCGTTTATGTCCTGACTCAAGTATTTGGTGCTGATTGAGCTTGGGACTCAAGATTAAACTCATAAACAGAATTGTAAGTCCAAAACATGTATGTTCTTTGAATGGATCTTTGAGGTTGCAAAAACAAATAAAAAAATAAAGAAAGGCAATTATAGTACATATTTAGTTGCTAAAAATCGTACCCTGATGGCATCTCCTTCAACTTGAACATGTAATGCTCCTCACGAGATTATTCAAATCTTCCACCTATTTTTACAAACAAACATCAACAGGAATGGGGGATGGAATTGAAAGCTATGCACTTTGAAGACATCAAACAGAAACCGAGTGATAAAAAAACAAATAAAAAAATAAAGAAAAGCAATTATAGTACATATTTAGTTGCTACAGCAGATACAGAACTGATCAATACTTGTAAACATTGGTTTCCAGCATCTGAAAGTGAATGGCTGGGTTAGCAGTGAGCGCGAGATCTGAATTCCTTCTACTCGGCATAAAAAAGGAAACTGGTGGTGGGAAATGAAGTAGAAGCCACTAAGCCTCCATGATGATAATCAGTTTAAATTCAAATTCTAATACTAAAAAAAAAGCAAGATAAAAGGGAAGAAAAGTCAACAAAATAAGGTACCTGTTGCTTGACAAGCAGTTTGGTAATGATACCATAATTTGATTCTGATGACAGTAATTGTTGTGTTGTCAAGAGCTGTTCTAGATATTGTTATTTAGTATATTTGTTTGTACGGTGAAACTAAATTTTAGTAAAATAAAAAAAAAATTATAATACGTGTTATTGGTGGAGAATAATTTTGCCAAAATTAAAGCTTCTTAAATTAAATATATTTGTTATGTATTGTTATGAATTGTTATGTATTTTGTACTACAAATACGTGAACAAAAAAAATGAAAATCATGCACTGAGATTTGCCTGCAATTTATTATATTTCTTCTCTTATATTATTTGCTTTCCTTCCTTTGATTTTACTAACAATTAGTATCAGAGCAAAAAAAGTTTTTTCTTTGATCCTTGAGAATTTGTGAGTAAAAAAAAAATAGAAAACTCTTCCTTAAATCTTAAATATTTAAAAAAAAAAAAAGAGTACGTGACAGATGGCTACAAGCTGCAGCAACATCTCAGGCTCAACTCCTCCTGTTTCACAGGAGAAAATTATAATGTTTGGTCTGTTAAAATGTAGGCTTACCTTGAGGGTTCGCTTCTTTGGGGTGCAGTGGAAAAAGAAATGGAGACTGACTTGCCAGTGACTCCAACTTTGAATCAGATAAAAACTTATGAAGAAAGAGTTTCCAGAAAATTCAGAGCTTTGAGTACCCTCCATGCAGCTGTTGATGAAACCATTTTTACAAGAATAATGGCATGTGAAACAGCTAAGCAAGTATGGGATAAGTTGAAAATGGAGTTCCAAGGGAGTGATAAAACAAAACAGATGCAACTCTTCAATTTAAGAAAGGAATTTGAACTTCTCAAAATGAAAGAGACTGAGAATGTAAAAGCTTACATTGACAGAGTCATAAAGGTAGTAAACCAGATCAGGCTAATGGGAGAAGAATTGCCAGAAAAAAGAATTGTAGAGAAGGTGATTATGACTCTGTCAGAGAGGTTTGAAGCAAAGATTTCTTCTCTTGAGGATACTTGGTACTTATCCACACTCACATTTACTGAGATTGTAAATGCTCTACAAGCTGTTGAGCAAAGAAAAGCATTTAGGGAGGAGGAGAAGTCAACAGAAAGGGCTCTTATAGCTTTTCAAAGCTCTAAGCTACAAGCTGAGTCTAGTGGGAAAAAAGTTTTAATGGAAAGAATAGAAAGGAGAAGAAAGATCAGTAGGGAAACAGAGGAAGAAGGAGAGCGAAGTATCTACCATGTCCTTATTGTAAAAAGACTAATCATAATGAAGATTGTTGTTGGAGAAGACCAAGAGTTCAATGTAAGGGTTGTAAACAATTTGGATACATTGAGAGGTTCTATCCAACTAATAAACACGAACAACCTCAAGCACAACCAGCTCAAGTCAATGAAGGTACTCAGGATCAAGAAAAGAAGTTGTTTACTGCTACTGTTGTTGAAGAATGTTTAGTAGCAGCTCAGAATCCTAATGAATGGCTCATTGACAGTGGATGCACACATCATATGACTTCAAGATTGCAGAGCTTTAAGACTTTGGATAAGAATTATTATTCCAAAGTGAGGATTGGAGATGGCAGATTAGTTGATGTCAAAAGGAAGGGCTCTGTGTTGGTGTAAACACGTTCAGGTACAAAGTTGATTACAGATGTTTTATTTGTACCTGAAATCACCTATAATTTGCTAAGCGTTGGTCAATTGCTTGATAAGAACTACAATTTGTTTTTTAAAAACAAAAGGTGTGAAGTTTTTTATCCAGATGGTATTAAACTTTTTTATGTCAAAATGAGAAATAAAAGTTTTTCTTTTGAATGGGATCAAACAAAAATTCAAGCTCTCACTACTGTGGAAGATGAAAATGTTCTTTGGCACAAAAGGCTTGGTCATACAAGTTATTCTTCTATGAAACTTCTTCAAAGCAAAAGCATGGTGGTTGATATACCTTCTGTACAGGAGAACATTACTGTGTGTGATGTCTGTTAATTTGGAAAATTAAGTCAGATGTCATTTCCTATTAATCAAGCTTGGAGAGCTAATGAAAAGTTGCAGCTGGTTCATACAAATGTATGTGGACCTATGAGTGTTGCTTCATATAGTGGAAGCAAATATTTTCTTCTCTTTATTGATGATTATACCAGGTTTTGCTGGGTTTATTTTCTTCAACAAAAATCAGAGGTGTTCATTATGTTTCAAAAATTTAAAGCAGAGGTAGAGAATCACAATGCCAAGTCGATCAAGACCTTAAGGTCTGATAATGGCACAGAGTTCACATCTCATGAATTTGAAGCTTTTTTACAGAAGTCAGGCATCCATCATCAATTAACAGTCACTTATACACCTCAATAAAATGGTGTAAGTGAAAGAAAAAATAGGTCAGTCCTGAACATGTCAAGATGCTTACTATTTGAGAAGGAAATGCTAAAGCAATTATGGGCAGAAGCGGTAAATACAACAGTCTATTTGCAAAATAGCCTTCCTACCAAAGGTTTAAATGAAAAAACTCCTTATGAGGCTTGGTTTGGAATTAAAGCATCCATTGCTCATCTCAAAGTCTTTGGCAATCTGTGTTATTCTCTTATTCCTCAAGCCAAGAGAGACAAGCTGGATAAAAGAGTATGTTAGAAGAAATGTGATGGTTGATGAAAATGCTACTTGGAATTAGGAACAAGGTAAACCAAGTTCCTTTCAACATATATCCAATTTTAGAGACATTCTCTAAGAACAAGATGCAACATCAAAAGGTGAAGGATTAGATGATGAGATTACTATCAGAGGAACCAAAACACTTCAAGACATATACAACAGGTGCAATGTGGCATTATTTCAACCTCAAGATGTGGACACAGCTTTGAAGCATCCTGAATGGAGAGCAGCTATGGAGGAGGAGTTGAAGATGATCTATAGGAATGAAATGTGGAAGCTTATAGACAAACCTTGCAATAAGAATGTAATTGGAGTAAATGGGTGTTCAAGCTCAAGTATAATGCAGATGGTTCCATTAACAAGCATAAAGCAAGATTGGTAGTGAAAGGGTATGCTCAGTAAACTGGAATACATTTTATTGAGACATTTGAACTTGTAGTGAGATTTGACATAATTTGATTACTTTTAGCTATCTCAGCTCATAAAGGATGGAAAGTATTTCAGATGGATGTAAAGTCAGCCTTCTTGAATGGAGTTTTAAAAGAGGAGATTTACATTGAGCAGCTAGAAGGGTTCATCAGCAAAGATAAGCCTGATAGAGTGTTTTTGCTAAATAAAGCGCTTTATGGCTTGAAATAGGCCCCAAGAGCCTGGTATTCCATAATTGATGATTATCTGTTGAAGCTGGGGTTCATGAGAAGCTATAATGAAGCAAATTTATATGTGAAGCATGAAAATCATGAGATTTTAATAGTTTCTATTTATGTAGATGACATTTTAGTGACTGGAAGCAATGATGATGTTGTAAGGCAATTCAAAATGCAGATGAAGGAGGTTTTTGAGATGAATGATCTTGGAGAGATGTCATACATTCTTGGCATGGAGATTAAGCAAACTTCAAAGGGAATTTTCATTTCTCAGAAGAAGTATGCTGGTGAAATTCTTAAGAAGTTTGAAATTGAAAGTAGAAAGTTTGTGAGCACACCTACTGTCCAAGGAGAAAAGTTAAAGAAAGAAGATGGTTCTAGTCCTTTTGATGCATCAATCTATAGAAACTTAGTTGGATGTCTATTGTATCTATGTGGAACTAGACCAGATGTTATGTTTGCCACTAGTGTGTTGTTAAGATTTATGCATTCACCTACAGAATTGCATTTCAAAGCTGCTAAAAGGGTTTTAAGGTACATTCAGAGTACCATTGATTTCGGTATCTTCTACAGAAAGTCTACAACCTTCAATCTTGTAGGTTTCACTGATAGTGACTGGGCAGGATCTCAAGATGATATGAAGAGCACCTCATGCTATTTGTTTCACATTTGTTTCTAGCGTGTTTTGCTGGAGTTCAAAAAAATAAAGTAGTGTATCTCAGTCAACAGCAAAAGCTTAGTACATTGTTACCTCAGCTGTTGTCAACTAGGTTTTATGGCTAAGGAAAATTCTTGAAGATTTAATGTTCAAGCAGTCCAAACCAACAATTATTCTTTCCGACAATAAGTCATCTATTGCTATGGTGAAAAATCCAGTTTTCCATGGAAAAACTAAGCATATTAAGATTAAATTTCATGCTATTAGAGAGGCTGAACAAGAAGAGAAGGTTCAGTTAATGCATTGTGATGCTAAGGATCAATTAGCTAATATTTTCACTAAAGGATTGCAGAAGTCAAGATTTGAAGCTCTAAGAGAAAAGTTAAGAGTTTGTAACAGCTCTTACATCAAGGAGGAGTGATGGCAGTAATTATTGTCCTGTCAAGAGTTGTTCTAGATATTGTTATTTAGTATATTTGTTTGTATGGTGAAGCTAAATTTTGGTAAAACAAAAAAAAACTATAATATGTGTTATTGGTGGAGAATAACTTTGCCAAAATTAAACCTTCTTAAATTAAATATATTTGTTATGTATTGTTATGAATTGTTACGTATTTTGTACTATAAATACGTGAACAAAAAAATAAAAATCATGTAATGAGATTTACCTACTATTTATTATATTTCTTTTCTTATATTATTTGCTTTCCTTCCTCTGATTTTCCTAACAAATTCCAATAGAGTGAAGAGTTGAATGGAGAATTGAGAATGCAACTAATGGCAAATTTGACATTTTATCCCAATCACAATCAGGAGATTGTTCTTCATCTCAAAAAAGATAAAAAAAAATTAGCTCAAAAAGAAAGAAACAAATAAATAAAGAAAAAAAAATTGTTTGTTGTACTTGTGGTCATGATGTTGTGTTAGAAAGAGTTCAATGGTGTTGCAGCATAAGAGCTTACATGTTTTGAAATGGCGTCGGAGTTTTAAAAAAAGCCCAAAAAATGTTAATAATAGTTATGAGAAATTGAAAAAACAATGAAATTAGAGAATAATTAATTAATGAAGTGAAGAACTAATACCTTTTAATTTCTTAATTTTCTTCACAATTTAGCGTTGGACATTGATAAATCTCAAGTTTGAGTGAAGTGTTTTTGGTGATGTAATGTGGCAATTCCTTCAACTTCGTACAGAATCTAACACTTAAAGAGCAAAAAGATGACATTATTATTATATTTTTTATTATTTCATCTTCACAATTACACTCTTCCCATTCTTCCATTCTATAGAACTTCAATTGTATCAATTTAGGGAATAATATTAGTGGAGTATTCATAGCATCAACAACTCCACTATCACTTCCACCAATCCCACCATCCATCCCAAGAAATTCACCTCCTACTTTTTTAACACTCTTAAATCTCCAGATTACAAGAGATTCAGGGGAAGACAATTTCACTAATGCAGGTAATTGCTCACAATTTCTCCAATCACTAAGAACAAGCTTCCTAAGAAAATTCAGCTTCCACATTATCCAACTTTTACTACAAATTTTGATGCCTTGGTAGCACCATATACCTAAATATTTCAAATTTGGAGGAGGCTCTAAAGCTTCTAATAACTCTTCATCTCCACTTTTCTTTCCTCCACTCAGCTCCATCTGTCGAACTGAATAGCAAAAAAACTTGAGTGAGGTGTTTTTTTGCCTTCAACTGTGCCTTCCTAGCGTCTCTCACATCCACATTTGCCTTATCTTGTCTTCTCCATCTTATCTCTAAACAACCACTAAGGTGATTGAGGTTTTCCACATCTCTAACAGACCGTGATGCTTCTTCTTCTTGTTCATCATCTTGGCAAGTGTTGAGCATGCTTAATCTCTGAAGACCACTTAATCTACCAAGACCTTTTGGCAACAATAAAAAATCACACTCAAAATTATATAGACACCTTAAGTTAATAAGTTCTCCCATCCCTTGAGGTAACGATTTCATGAAAGCACACTCATCCAAGGCTAAGGTTTGTAAATTATACAAATAACAAATTGTTTCAGGTAACTCACTTAATGTTGGATTTTTGGACAAGTCGAGCTCTCGCAAGTGGATCATTTTACTTATATTCAACAGAATTTCATTAATTCAACAGTCACTTAAGCTCAAATATCTTTAAAAAATCAGTTCATTGAATATACAAGGTAAGGGCGCTCAAATCATTAAAGCCAGATAAATAGGCGTAGGGAGAAGTCTGAGACTACGTAATTTTTTAAAGTTATAGACACAACTAGGAAATGAGACCTCTCTTTAGGCAACCACAATCACCGCATGTCGTATTTCTTTAGGAAAATTGAACTCTATCCTTAGATTTACATAATAAGTACCATTGACCTCAAGGCAAACACTTTCATTTTTCATGATAGATTGACAAAAATCATGAACCAAATCACGCATCTTACAGTAACTATTGGTCCATTTGAAATGATCTTCCTCAATGTCTTGAAACAAAGAGCTCATAGCTAAGTGTTGGAAATACTCCTCACCTATTTCTAACATATCCTTACTTCTGGTCGCCCTAAGATAACCTTGACTCATCCACATCCCAATCAATTCCTTTTTACCCATCCTATGGTCCTTAGGGAAGATGATACAATACAAAAAGCATTGTTTCAATGCTGAGGGTAAGTCATGATAACTTAACAACAATGGGGCTAAAACACCTCTTTCAACTTCCTCTACTTCCCACAATTCACTATCTAAGACTTTTTGCCACTCCTCTACAGAATCTTTACACTGTAAAAGACCTCCTATTATCTTCACAGTAAGAGGCAAACCCTTACACCTAGTAATAATTTTTCTACCAATTTCTATAAGACTATTATTGCACTGCATGCTAGTGCTTTCCAAGAATATGAGTTGACTAAATATGGACCAGCATTCCTCATTGGACAACAATCCAAGTCGGATCCAGTGATCTCTATGCCCCATAATTTTTGCAACTTTCTCGCTGCATGTAGTTACCAAAACTTTGCTTCCTGAGGAACCACACTTGAGAAATTCTTCTACTCATCCCCACTTGTTGCCCTCTTCATTCCAAATGTCATCCAGAATAAGTAAGAACTTTTTCCCCTTAATATGTTGTCAAATTTTTTGTACCTTGCTTTGCAATTCAACAAAATCTGAGGCAGCATCTCCAAGAGATTCAAGAATGGCTTTGGCAATCCTATTCTCATCAAATGCATTAGAGACACAAACCCATATTGTTTTATCAAAATGGGACTTCACCCTGTCTTCGTTATAGATAATTTTTGAAAGGGTTGTCTTCCTTATCCCTCCCATCCCAACTACAGAGATGACATGAGGGTTTGGTGTTCCGGTACTCTTAGCCAATAACAAATTTATCACTCTATTTTCATCTTGCTCTCTACGTTTTACTTCAAGCATATTAAAAACAGAGGTAGTTGTAACACATTCAACTCCTCCATTACCTTCCACTGGAAGAAAGTCATAATTAATTTTCTATTTAGCGATGACGTCCAGAATTTCATTTAGCTCTCTTACCTTGACAGCAATGTTATGGCGGAAACTAACTTCATGAGAGCAAAAGAGAGAGGATAGGAAAGAAGGCCATACCTTAGCTATTTTAGGCTATGGAGCATATTTGGAAGCATCTCCTTCAATTTCTAATTTCACAAGTTCAGTGCTCCAATCGTCCAAAACATCATCAATGTCGTACAATATATTTTTCAGCCTTCGGAGCCATAGTTTGACTGTTTCTTCCTTCAGCTGCCTCTTCTTTGCATCAAGGAGCACAGCTTAGATGGATCAGAGTGTTAAAAATCATTACTAATAAAATCTTCTAGATGGTTTTCTTTTGCGCAATCAAATTAAGCAAATTGCTCTACCAACTTCAAGAGTAAGTGGACTATGCACTTGCAAAAGTTTGGCCAACAAAGATAATGAAAAAGTTAGTAAATGTTGGATGGTGAACGTTGGTTCTTGTAGAGTGCATTTTGCACTATAAATAGTTGTTAAGCTTTATGCTAAAACACACACCAAGAGAGAAAGAAAATCATTTGTGAGTGTGTGCATCAAGTGTAAGTGAATGTTAGAAGTGAGTGGTGTTTGTAGCGTGTGAGAGAGTGTGTGCCGTGAGTGGCAAATAAAAGTGAGGTGCTAGTGGGTGGGTTTTGTAGTATGTATACAAGAGTGAAAATACTTTGTGAGCTTGGGTTATAAAATATTTTCCTTTTGTAATAGTAAATTTATTTAGTTGAAAATTTATTTTCTTGTTCACTATTATATTGTCCCATTTTTCATGTGGTAATAATTATTTTATTGTTATTTTTAATCGACTCCATCTCAATAAGTGGTATTAGAGTTGTGGTTGTAATTTCTTTTGAAATTTTGAGTTATGCTCTATAGTTACAGTTTTGACTGATCTTCCACATTAGAAAAGATTTTTTGAGAAATTTTCAATTTACAGTAAGCGGGAGATTTTGCACGTGCACAATTTGGAACTATGAAGCTTATTGGTTCGGAACCACGCTTGCTTGGTGAAACGCGAGGCTGCTAAATCCAAGTCACTATGGCGGAATCGGGTAATGTCAGTGCTATTAAAAAATTAAATAGTAATAATTATAGCATGTGAAGAACTTGTATGGAATCATACTTGCAAGGTCCAGACCTATGAGAGGTTATTGCTGGGACTGAATCTACATCACCACCACCAGATGATGGTGTCAATCTTAGAAAATGGTTAATTAAAGCTGGGAAAGTCATGTTTGCCATCAAAATAACCATTGAAGAGGAGATGATGGAACACATCAGAAATGCTACCACACCAAAAGAAGTTTGGGATTCTTTTGCCCTACGATTCTCAAAGAAGAATGATGGTAGACTTCAACTGTTAGAAAATTAACTAATGTCTATCTCATAAAAAGATATGACAATTAGTCAGTATTTTACCAAGGTGAAGTTCTTATGTCGAGAAATTGCTGAGTTGGATGAGGCATCAAAAATGGTCAGCAGCAGAATGAGGAGAATCATCATTCATGGACTACAATCTCAATACCATAGTTTCATGGTTGTTGGCCCACATAACTTTCAATCAAAGAGTTGGAGAATCTATTGGTAAGCTAAGAAACTCTAACAAAACAAATGGCTGGAGTTTCCTTGAATACTGAAGAGGTGGCGCTCTTCACCAATAAAAAGAAGAATCAACCTCATGGTAACAATGGAGGGAAGACACGAGGTAATGTCAAATCAGAGGGGTTCCAACAGAGGCAGCAACACAACAATCAACAGTCTAAGAATTTTAGACATCAGAATGGCGAGTGTTTCAACTGCGATAAGAAAGGACACTATGCCAAAGATTTCTAGTCTAAAAAAAAGACTGTTCAGAATAATGTAGCAACAACAAGCAATCGCCACCAGGATGAACCAGAGTGGGATGCTAAAGCATTATTTGCAAAAACTGTACAAATGGAAGAGTATTCTACTTCGAAGATTGTGGAAGTCCCTAGCCTTATGGCTACCATAGTAGAAGTAGAAGAAGAGTAGGCATCTAATGCATCTAGTTCTCATAGAATTAATTATGAGAAGTGTTGGATTTTTTATTTTGGTTGTTCTAATCATATGACAAGAGATAAAAGTAAGCTTCATAATGCTTCAGAGTACAAAGGCAAGAGAGTTGTGGTAACTGCAAATAACTCATAACTACCAATCACTCACATTAGTGACACTCTGATCACTTCCTGTTCGAATCAACAACAAGTGCAGCTGGACGATGTGTACATAGTATCAGGCATGAAGAAGAATCATTTTTCAGTTTCAGATTTAACTAATTGTGGCAATTATATTGTGTTTGGCCCCAAAGATGTCAAGGTTTGTCAACAAATTAAAATAGTTGACACACCAATAATGGAGGGACAAAAAGTGGATTCTATGTACGTTTTATTTATAGAAGATGCTTATATGGAGAACACAAGGAGCAATGAAACAACTGACTTGTGGCATGCATGGCTGGGACATGTCAACTATCAGAAGCTAAAGATGATGATGAACAAGTCCTCTTTAAGAGGGCTACCTAATCTTGATGTTTGTATTGACGTGGTTTGTGTTGGATGTCAGTATGGAAAGGCGCACCAACTTCCATATGAGGAGTCATCATTCAGAGCCAAACAGCTGCTAGAGTTAATCCACTCAGATGTATTTGGAAAAGTGAAGCAGTCATCAGTCAATGGTATGCACTACATGGTGACATTTATTAATGATTATTCAAGATATGTCTGGGTTTATTTCACGAAAGAAAAATCTAAAACTCTAGCAAAATTTAAAGAGTTCAAGTTGATGGTTGAAAGTGAAGTTGGAAGCAAAATCCAGTGCCTTCGTACTGACAATAGGGGAGAATACATCTCTTATGAGTTCTCAAGTTATCTTGTCCAGTGCAAGATTAGGAGGCAACTGACTTGTCCAAATACACCACAATAGAATGGTGTTACAAAAAGAAAGAACAAGCATCTTGTAGAAGTATGCAGAAGCATATTGCATGCCAAGAATGTCCCTGGGAGATTTTAGGCCGAGTGTATGAAAACAATAGCTCATATAATCAACAGACTTCCTCAACTGAAGATGGGATTTATGTCTCCATTTGAGAAATTGTGGAGCATAAAACCTACAGTGAGCCACTTTAAAGTATTTGGTTATGTTTGCTATGTATTTGTACCTGATCATCTACGTAGCAAGTTTGAGATTAAGGAAACCATGTGTATCTTTGAGGGCTATGATGAGAACAGAAAAGGATGGAGATATTATGATCCTACAACTGGCAAATGCTATGTCTCACAAAATATTGTATTTGATGAGACATCATCATGGTGGACACCAGAGTATGTTGCACTTCCTTACTCCGATGAAGAAGAACAATTGCATGAGAAGAGTGAAGAGCAGTCAATAGAAGTTCAGCAGAGTCTAGAGCGGTTTCAACCTCAAGAAAAGCCATGGCAGACTG
The DNA here is from genome assembly GCA_949671775.1 of Mallotus repandus. Classification (NCBI taxonomy): domain Eukaryota; kingdom Viridiplantae; phylum Streptophyta; class Magnoliopsida; order Malpighiales; family Euphorbiaceae; genus Mallotus; species Mallotus repandus. The sequence continues at coordinate 27,880 of CATIWM010227368.1, forward strand.
GTGTGTATCAAAGGATAGATATTAAGGATCAACCAACAGTGGAGATGCCAGAAGAACAACCTACAACATCACAAATACAATTAAGAAGATCAACTCGGGTGAAAATAAAAAATCCCAAAAATGCTAATGTTGCAGTGGTAGAAGAAGAAAAAGAACCAACATCATTTGAGGAGGCATCACAGAAAGTTGAATGGAAAAAAGCCATGAAAGAGGAGATCAAAGCCCTTGCTGAAAATCAAACTTGGGACTTGGTGCCAAAACCTGAAGATGTGAAGTCTATCTCATGAAAGTGGGTGTATAAGATCAAGACTTGTCCAGATGGCTCAATTGAGAGATACAAAATTCGTCTGGTAGTACGAGGATTCTCACAGAAGTATGGGCTAGACTATAATGAAATGTTTAATCCAGTGGCCAAGATTTCAACTGTTCATGTTTTGTTAGCACTTGCTGCAAGCAACTCTTGGGATTTATGGCAGATGGATGTCAAGAATGCCTTTCTTAATGAAGAGCTGGATCGAGAAGTGTACATGGAGCAACCTAAAGGATTTGAGAACAAGCTCAATCATGAGCATGTTTGCAAACTGAAGAAGGCATTGTATGGGTTGAAACAAGCCCCCAGAGCATGGTATGACAAGATTGCGAAGTTTCTTATCCATAGTGGCTATGGAATTGCACCAGCTGATTCAAGTTTTTTTTTTCAAAGCTCGAGAAGGGAAGCTAGTAGTAATTCTTGTTTATGTTGATGATCTCATCATCACTGGAGACAATGTTAACTAGATCCATCAGATAAAGAAGAATCTATCAGTCTAATTTCAGATGAAAGAATTTGGGAAGCTGAATCACTTTATTGGATTGGAAGTGGAGCGTACAAGAGAAGGGTTATTCTTATATCAAGAGAAATATGCAAGGAATCTCCTTCAAAAGTATGGAATGCTTTACTACAAACCTCTTGCTCTTCCAATAGAGGTGAACTCCAAATTAAGCATAATAGAAGGCAAAGATTTGGAGGATTTGATGATGTATCGACAAATAGTTGGTAGTTTGATCTATTTGACATTGACAAGGCCAGATATTACATTTTCAGTTGGAGTAGTCATCTGGTTCATGCAAACTCTGAAAAAGTCACATTTAGAAGTTGGTCGAAGAATTTTGAGGTACATCAAAGGAACACTTGATCACGGGTTATTTTATAAAAGTAAAATAACTT
>CATIWM010227392.1:0-14459 GCA_949671775.1 Mallotus repandus
ATTTTCAAAAATACTCTTGTCCAATACTCACATATAAATGTAAATTACAATTTACTTAAATATAATAATAGAATTTGAGTAAGTCAATTCAATAAATTTAATAATTTATATCTAAATTTATTTTATTTTTAACAAATTGAACTAAATTGAAGGTTTAATCCATATTTTGTCCCATACATTTTTATTTTTATAGATTGACATCTTATATTTTTATTTTTCTATATGTTAAGTACTTCTATAACAGTGAGTAAGAAACACTACAAGAAATTGAAGATTAAGTGACGGATTTTTAATTGTTTAGCGATGAAATTTTCTGCCTTAGCGACGAAAATTTTTCGGTCGGTAAAATGCTCCTCGCTAAATTAGCGATGAAATACATTTTCTGTCGCTAAATTTAGTGACAAAATACAATTGTTGTTGCTAAATTAGTAACAAATTTACATTAAACATCTATTTAGTGGCATATAATCACTTTGTTAGCAACAAAAAAATCCATCGCTAAATGACATTCAAAGTTGTTTTTTTGTTTACAATGATATTTTAAATTAAAAAAAATTACAATCAAGATAAATATTATATATATATATATATAAAGTACACATCCATTGCACATCAAAATATAAATTCAATACATTGTTAAAAATTTTAACAAATACAATTAAGTTCAATATAGTATCAATTAAAAAAGAAAAAGCTGCAATCTTCTTGCTTCTTCCTTCCTAATTCCAGACAGCAACTCTGAATAGAGATATAATTTCATAAGAAAATCAATCCTCCAAACTAAATTATGTATGTGCAATTTTTTAACAAATAAAACTTTCTATACCTTAAAAACTAATTGATAATAGATCTTTAAGAAATAAAAAAATGTATTGATATAATTTTTAAGAAAATTTGTCCAAGTTATTATTATTTTAAAAAAGATAAAGCTTTGTGTCAAAAAAAGATAAATCTTTAGTGTATTTAAAATTTTTAGAGTGAAAATAGGTGCATTAATAATTTATTGCTTAAAATTAAATTAATTGTAAAATGTGTAAAGAAGTATAATATAGATTAACATTCGATTATAGTTAATAAAAAGACAAATAATTTAAAAATATTTTTGTTAATAATAAAATATTCAATTAGAAGTTTAAATTAGTTAAATTGTAAATTTATTAACTAAATATATAAATGTTAATAATTAATTAAATTTTTTATTGAAAGTAAAAAAATAAAAAATTATTTAAAAATAGTAAGGATTAACTTGTTAAAATTTTAAAATATACAAATTTATTAAAAATATTAAAAAATTATAAGGACTAAATAAGATATTTTATTTTATATTTATAATGTCATTTTTACCCAATTTTTTAACTGAAAGACTCAATTTCAGAAAAATAAAAGTATGGAGAGTCAATGCATAACAAAATAAAAGTATAAGGTGCCATATATATATATATAATATAATCGAGCCAAACTTGAGTTGAGGTCGCTGTGTCACTTAATGTTAACGAGCTATTCGTGAACTTAAACAAATCTAAATGAGCCTAAAGAAATTTTAAAAAATGTAAATTATAAATTAAAATTATACATTAAAAAATAAAAAATATAATATAATATATTTAATAAAAATTATAATTTTATTCTAATAATGTTTTTTTAAAAATATTTTTTACAATAAAAATTTATATATTATATACAAAAATTAAATTATTAAATATTAAAATTACGAACTAATTTACGAGCTTTTATTCAAATATGTTCGCAAGGTTCACAAGCTAAATTTTATATAATTTAAGCTTGACTCATTTATTAAATGAGTTTCAATATATAAATTTGAATAAATTTTTATCAAGTCGAACACTAAACTATTCATCTCATTTATAGCCCTAGATAGGAGTTAACCATCAAACTATTTAATCTTTAGCCTAAACTCGAATTATATGAATGTTCAAACTGCCACAAATTGAAATTTATGTTATATTTTAAGTAAATTATATATATTTTTCAAATAAAATTTACTATTCATGCACCATTGTTCAGTTAATTACTGACTAAATAAGGCCCATGAATATTCTTATATAACACATACACTCTACAATTGAACGATGTGAGATCCAAGAGGACCAACTCTGGCCCGCACAAGCCCACTTTTTGAGGCATCGAGATGAAATGTTAGAGTTTACTACACCACTTCACAAGATTTTTTTTTATCAAATAAGATTTACTATTATGTACAATTGTTCAGATAATTGCTGACTGAACAAGGTCCATAAACATGCTTATATAATTCATACTTCACAATTAAACGATGTGGGATACAAGAGAACCAATTAAATTATATAAGGAAATAGAATCAACAACTTCTTTTCATTTTTGCACTAATATAATATCGACAACTCAAAGCTAGGCTGGCGCTGAACCTTTAATCACTTGATGACATATACATACAATTATATTCCTCCACATTTTTTTAAGGAATAGAATCAAATAGATCCTAGTGGGTGGAGTGGACTGTCCATTTCAGCACCCTTAGGATCTTGCCACATCACCTTAGACCACCAATCCAACTGTAAAAATTGAGTTCAGTGGCAATCTTGTAATTTCTTTTTTCCATAAAAATCTTACTGATTGTAGTGGCTGGACAAACTGTCACCATTGGATCCTGAGAGATCAGACACATCCATTTGCTGATGTGGCACAATTAAACACCAAAAAGATCATTTAGTGGCAAATTAGTAATTTCATTTCCCGAAAACAATGGTGACGTGAGATAAATAGAGCTTGACGTATTATACATTTTTCGGGCCAAATTATCAATATTTTGAGTTCACTTTATTTTAATTAATTCATTTTAAAAAAAAAAAATTATAAAAAAGTAAAAATTTTCCAACAATTAAACGGTTGTATAAATTTTGTATAATTCGAACTTGAAATATCACTTAAATAAAAATATTTTTTATCAATTAATTTCAATGATTGTTGATTTATATTTTCCTATATATTTTTGAGAGAAATTTTTTTAGTTATCCTTCCAAAATCAAATAAATTATGTTCATTAATTAATTATCCTTAAATTCTAAAGATATCTGATTTTTTTATATTATAACACTTTAGTAATAATAAATCTCTAAATTTTTGGATTAAGAAATTAAGTGTATCATAAAAGTCTGCTTTGACTTTTCAAAATATAAATATTAAAAGTATAAAATATATTTAATCTTAATTATTCAAATCACCAAAAATCAAAATACCATGGAATACAATATCATTATATTACTATAATAAAAGCAATTTAATTTAATTACTAGCAAATACAATGCTAAATGATCATAAAACTTAATCATGTTAGATCAATTTCTAAAAAATTATATAATCAAATGATAAAAATGCAATTATAACTTAACTTTTTATTTATATAAATATATAGTACAAACAGCTTTTTGAAATGCTTATAAAACCAAAAAAAAAAAAAAATCATTCCTCAACTAGCATTTTATGTAGCAATTCAAAAGGTGTTTGAAGTTTTGGGCAAATATTTCCGGGTATTTTTGCTTTAAAAGATTTTATTAATAAATTTTAGAATTTTAGCTAACTAATATAATAAAATTTCTAAATAATAGCATATTTTTCACCATTTGAACTTGCAATATTTTGTTAGTTTAATTTTTTAATTTATAAATCAAAATTTTGCATTTCAATTTATAAAAATATCATAGAAACACCTCGATTGTGTTAAAAAATTATATTTTTTAATAAATTGCAATATCTAAATTGTTAGTTTTTAAATTAAAAAAATAAATCGACAAAATGTACTTAGTTCATGAGAAGGCGGTCTAAAAAAAAGAAATTCAAATAATTAAAATACTATAAAAATTTTTCATTATAAATTTAGTGTTATTTAGTAGATTTAGAGTATTAATTCAAAATTTGAAAATCCATGCCATTAGTTTGAAAAAATTCATTTAAAAAAAGAATATTGTCATTAAATTTTTAAACTTGTAAAATAATTTTAGTCAAAACTGATAAAACTAAAAAATATTATTTGAAAATTTCATTATAAATGTAGGATATTTAGCAGATGAAAAGTATTCATTGATTTATTACATTGAACAAATTCAACAAGAAAAAGAACTCACAGAAAAAGAAATGAATTCAATTAGAAACAAAATTAATTAATTAACCAAATATAAGAAAATTAAAAGAAGAGAATAAGAAACATTCTCCATTTCTCACACACCCAACCCAACACACTCACGACTCGACTCCCCAAATTCCTAAACTCACAAACCGCCATCCCTCAGATCGTCTCTCTCTCTCTCTCACTCTCTCTCTTTCATTCATTGAGTCAGTGAGTAATTATTTTGTTTTATTTTTATTTTTTTTGAATTCAAAATCCCCAATAACCCATCTCGAAAGCGCCTTATTTCAAAAACCACTGAATCATTTTGTTTTTCTGGGTTGTGTTTGTGTTTTTTTTTTTTTTGGAATGAAATTGAATTGAAATGAGCAAGTTTGAAATCTTCGACTCTGTGCCTGCGTAGTAACTCCAGAGCAAGGGGAGAAATAGAGTGAGTGAAGCGGCGCGTGTGTATTGCTGTCATGGCTAAGCGCGTTTATGAAGTGTGGAAAGGAAGTAATGTAAGAGAGATTTTATTTATTTATTTATTTTTAATAGCAATGCTTTGATTGTTTTTGTCTCGAATCTTAATAAAAGTTTCGATTTTAGCATCTGGGTTTTGTTTAGATTTGCTTTTTTACTTCTGGGTTCTGTTTGAATCTTGCTCTTCACTCTTCTTTTTCTTTTTTTTTAAACTTCACTGTTCTTTAATACTTTCAGTGAAATCTTAGTGTTAAGTGGTTCACTGTTTTAGGTGTTTCCAAAGGTTGCTGCTGTATTGCAGGATAATTGACCGCAGTTTTTTTTTTTTGGTGTTTTTGAGTTGGTTAGTGATTGGCAAGTTTAATTTTTTTAATAAAATTGTTTTTGTGATTTTTTTTTAATTTGGATTGCACTCAAACTGAGTATAATTTATTGGGTTTTAGTGGTTTGTGAGAATGTAAATCAAGAATGAAGTAATGGATGGTTGAAATTCTGTGGCTTTTATCATACTGATATGCTGATGTTGAGACTGAGTATAAAATTGGTTCTCATGATACTTTCTTTTTTCTTGCTTTTAGCAAGAATTGTTTGAGATGGGTTTTTAATATTTTTATTGTTGGGATTTGTACTTATGCTTTCACCTTGCAAATATCTAGAGGCATGTAATTTTATGACTATGAGTTGATTACCTTTTGCAAATGATTCTTCTTTTAGTTTTGAAGAGTATAATTATCTTTTGAACCTGAAAAGGCAAAAATAACTACAATATTGATATGGTTTCTGGCACTTTTATTATTAGCATGTATCATTTTGTGTGCATAAGGAGGCTCTTCAAATGATTGGTAATTATTTTCCATGTCAAAATTTCTTGTTTGTGTCACTACATGCTTGTATCACAGTGGTGTTGAACTGGGCTAAAGTTAGTGTATGTGTCAAATACTGTGTATGCTTGATGAATATATGGGTTGGTTGGGTTGCACTTTACTTGAGATTGCAGATTGTGTTATTCTGCTACAGTTTTGACATGCTGTATTGTGAACGTTTGAAAATTTGTGAGAAGCCATTTTTGCGGTGTTGTGCTTTGTAATAGAATCTTATTACCAAATGAAGATATTTTGGTAAAGGTGTTCCCAGAGCATGAGGCTATTATATGCCTCAGGTGAGTCTATTATATGCCTTCCCTCTGTCTTTATATAGAGAGGCTGTAGGATGATTTTAATAAAGATATTTTTTGAACAACGATTTTAATAAAGTTAAATAAGACAGTATACGTGTTACCTATTTAGGACGTGCCAATTCCCATCAGACTTGTCTATTATATGCCTTCCCTATAACCTTTTATGGAGAGGCTGTAGGATGGTTTTAATAAAGATTAATAAGACATGATATATGGTATCTAGTTGTGACATTCCACATTTCCACCCTGTGTAAAGTATTATAACCAATTAAGCATTGCATGAAGTGTTAGGAGTGACAATGATAACTATATACCTTGCTACTACATCTTTATAAATACTTCAAATTGAGTAGTATTGCTTCAGCAATGATAAACTATAGAACTTGTTGTTAGACACAAATGTTATCATAAGTTATGAAGTTTTGCAGCATGTGGTTTGTGAAAGAATATGACTAAGCTTTTAAGATGTGTGCATTCTAGGTTTGTATGTGGTGTACAACATCAATACTTCAAAAAGATGTTTTGGCCATAAAAAATTTTTATCCTTTGCATTTATGTTAAAAAATGAGGGCGTTACCCTGGCGGTAAATATCTTCTATGGTTTTGTGGCTGAGCTTTGAACTGAAGCTGGTTGTCATTGCAACATATGTATTTCTTATGGAAGTTTCAATTGCAGCAAGGTAGAATCGTAAATGTTATTGATGATGCATATGTTATGATGATGATATTGGCATGGTGGCAAACATACCATGTCAAAACTTGTCATGGTAAGAACAATGGCCATGCCTTTCATATAGGTTTAGAATTAATATGCTCACCATTTTAAATTTGGAGGGGCTTTTTGTGTGATATATTTTTAATTTGTGGAGAATTTGCCGATTTTAACTTATAATTGATTTTTAGTGCATAATTGATTTTTAATACATAATTGATTTTTAGTTATGCGGGATACATTACATTCGCATATTCATGGAGCTTTATGATTTAGGAGGAGTATTGTTTTGGTTGATTACTTGGTCAAACTCTGTAGGTTACTTAGGAGTCTTGATTTTTAGTTATTCAGGACACATTACATCCACATATTCATGGAATTTATATAACTTAGGAGGAGTCTTGTCTTGGTTGATTACTAGGTCAAATTCTGTAGGTTGAATGTGTACGAAGACATGCAAGGCAGATCAGCAATCATACTTTCGTCTTGAAAGTGTTCTAAGATTGCTGGTTTAAATCAAAGTTTGCAGGCTGGGCGGAAAAGTTTTTGGATTAGTTTATTAGATTTCCGTGTTTGGAACTGCAGTTCAGTTGAGTTTTAGATTTTTTTTTATAATTTCTAGAAACAAGTTGCAAAATAAACAAAATAGCATTCATTTTATAGAAAAGGGCAGTGCTGATTACAAAATTTCTTCCCATAATGGACAAAGATATGGGCTGATGGAAATTCAACATGCATTTCAAGCTTTCCTCATTTCTGTTGGTCTCTCTCTCTCTCTCTCTCCTTTCAAATAAATAAATTTGGGTTCCCAATGCTTCTCCACGCCCAATGAGATGCGCCAACCTCAGGATGCTTTACTTCTAACCCCCAGGCATGAAGGATGATCAATCAATCCGACGAGAAAAGACATAGAAGTCCCTTGCTTACTCCATCTCCAGCAGTGCTTTATATCGTCCCGGTCAATTCGGATTGACTTTGATTCGTTTAGAAAATGTGGTTGGGGGGACTATACGTGGCGCAATTAGGCATAAATTATGCGTCATTCAATAACTGGCACTATACCACGTTTCATGAATCATCAGGAGCCAATATAATTTATTTAAAAAAAAGTAAAATCCTTGTCTTTTTTTTACACCATGGAAGGAGTTTAGACTGGCTATAGATTTGAAGTGCTTTTTTGGACTGAGTATGCCTGTGAAGTCCTTTCTATAAATTATTCTTTATGCTTTCATCTTCTCTCTTGCTGTTGGTTCAACAAGATGAAACGCCCATAAGATGCTGTGGGAAGGATATCTATTGAGGCACTCCCCAAAAAAAAAAAAGTGAGATTCATGGTCTCTAAAATAAAGGGGTCTTGTCAGTTTGAAATACAGACTATTTGGTATTTCATTTAGCAATGGGTGTAGTCATTCGGAAGCTCACAAATAGGTTGTAGGTATATTATATCAGAGGCTATTCTTTGGTGCAGCAGTCTATTTGATCATAAGGGTCAGGATTTATCATTGTGATTAGTCATGATATCAACAATTTTTTTTTTTAAAAAAAAAAGAGGTTGAATGAAGAGTAGGATCTTAATTAAAAAACATATTATATTAGGATTGACTCCAAATCCCCCAAGGTTGGACGTAAGCCTATCATACATCAGAAATTGGGACTGAGCCTTTGTTCATTTTCAATAAATGGAGCCTTATAATGGTTAGTTATTCTAGAAGCAGCATGTGTTTATAATTTTTGGGGCAAGACTTTCATCTGGTAGCATGTTTCATGGGAAGAAAAATAATATTTTGCTTGTAGCTTGTAAAGTTGTAGAAACTGGGTGAGTACTGTTATTTTCTTTGATTGTAATGGTTTGATACTAGATCAGCTTAACCTTGATAATAGAGAAGTAAATAAGAATTACGATCAGGATTAGAAGAAGAAGGGGAAAAAAGAGAAAAGAAGATAGCGAACAGAGGAGAGGGAGAGGAATTCATAACTGAAAAATTATTATTAATTAAAGCTGACTATTCTTACAATTCCATCTATATATAGATAAAGCTGTATACAATCAGTTAAAAATTCAATTCCTAACAACTCACCCAAGTAATCAACAAATTCTGAAGTATCTTTCCCTCCAAAACTAACAAATTCCTTAACTGTCTGCTAGCTTAGCTGTTCTCTTCACTTGAATTAATCCCTGCATCTGAGCTCCATCTGTGTCTGGTACACCAGTAGCTGTGATTGCTGCATTACCCCTTCCTTAAAAAAATCCTTGTCCACAAGGATTAGATTAGGAAACTGAGATTGTACAACAGCAATGTTTTCCCAAATATTATTGTTGATTTCCAACCTTTTCCGTTTATCTAACACTTGAGGCATTGAAACATTATTTCCAGTGGTCCTGGTTGCTAGAATGTCTGAACCATTATTTCTACTTTCTAGTGGTTGTGGTAAATGAGTTTTGTGGCCATGGGACCCTTAATTGCTTCAATGTGCCAAAGTTTAGTCATTTGCACCTTTTACCCTTTTCTGTCTGAGTGATTGAGATTTGTGCCGATGTATCAACTATCTAATTATTTGGGCTTGCCAAAAAATGTAAAAAGAAAGAATAATTATTACCGACAGCAGGAAGTCTTGTTTGAATTGCTTGATGCCTCTGTGAAGTACTAGTCGGTGAATGTAAGACTTAATCTCCCCCCCCAACCTTCCTTTTTTCTCCCCTTGGGGGAAAAAAAAAAGTCTGTAAAATATGAAGAATACATTGTGAGTTGTTCTAATGGTGATTATTGTTCATCCTGTGCAGAAGTTCGTCCTTGGTGGAAGGTTGATCTTTGGACCTGATGCTCGGTCTCTGATTGTGACATTATTGCTGATCATTGTTCCAGCTGTAATCTTTTGTGTATTCGTCGCAAGGCATCTTCTCCATGAGTTTTCGCCATATAATGCTGGATATGCAATCCTGGTGGTAGCTATTGTCTTTACGATCTATGTAAGTTTGCTGGCTAACATGGTGGTTGACAGGTGCCTCTTGTTTTTTGAGTTAGTATGATCATATGCTTGAGTAGGTCCTTTACATGTGGATAGATAACAGGCTGACAGGGTGCCTTTCTTGTTATCAGGCAGTGTTGGTTAATTTTAACGTTCACACATAAATATTTTTTGTTTTGACACTCACTATGTTGATCTTTTTTTCTGCTGGATCTGCTTTTGCCATATGGGATCACATAATTTAAGGAACTGACTTACATGTGATTCTGAACCCTGAAATATGTATTTTGAAGCACCATTAGGTGACCATGCATATTTGTGTGGTGTTTGTACATAAAACTGTGATCCTTAAAATCTAGCATCTGCAAATAACTAAAATTATTGGACAGAAATAGCCTCTGACCATAAGCATTGAAAATGCCTTTGCAGCATAAAAACAAGTTTTTGAGTTTCTAAATTTTCATTTCACCTTAAATTATTAGAACTGACCGAACTAACCATTCATCCTGAATTATTATTGTTATTTTGAAGTAGCCAGAGGCTATTATTTTCTCAATGATTTGAAGTTTAATTAATTAGTCCTAAGAGTATTACTTTAATTTCATGGGTTATTTTTGTTTTAGCATGAAGAATCGTCCTCTTTGTTTGAGAAATTAAAAAAAAAAAAGAAGAAAAAGTTCCTACGCTTTTAAAACTTTACTAGGATTGTAGAGATTCAATGGTATCTTAATCCAATAATTTAAATTACTTCATGAAGTTAATTGAAATTTAAAATGTTGGGCATCATATTGTGAAGAATTCAATTTTTTTTTGTATTGGTGAATGAAAAAAGCAGTTCCAAATTTATTTGATAGATTTTTCTTTTCTTAAATAATGATTTACAAGTGTGTGTACCAAATTTTTACCCATCAAAAGTTGATGATCGAAAGTCTTCTTCTTCCTAGGTTCTTGCAAGTAAGGCATTTGTTTTGTGTGGATGTTCTGGAGGCTCTGGTTTGGACTTTGGCAGTTTCTAAAAATTTGTATATTTTGAATGAGGTGTACGTGGAAGTGTGCTTCAAATGAGGGTCCATTGATATGTGGCCGTACTTGTAACTGTTTTATTCTCTGGTATAAGTAATCATGTAGATTAGTTAGTACATTCTGGATGATTTTTCTGGTCAAGTCTTATTATCTGCATAGGTTACATGCTATAGTTTCAGTCCCATGATTGATTTTGGACAGGTGTTGGTTCTTCTTTTTCTCACATCAGCCCGGGACCCCGGTATTATTCCACGTAATGCGCATCCGCCAGAGGAAGAGTTCCGCTATGATTCATCGGTGTCAGTTGAGGCTGGGGGACGACAAACACCAAGCCTCCAGTTCCCCCGGACAAAGGAAATAATGGTCAATGGCATTCCTGTTCGAGTAAAGTATTGTGATACATGCATGCTTTATCGACCTCCCCGTTGTTCCCATTGTTCCATTTGTAACAATTGTGTAGAACGATTTGATCATCATTGCCCTTGGGTGGGCCAATGCATTGGTTTGGTATGCTGTTTGCATGCAATTTTTCCCTCTCTTCTCCTTTTATTTGCGTGTTTCTAGTTAACTTTATTTTGGCTATCTGTTGTGTTCAGCCTTTAGTACTCTTTTTGTTCTAAATATAGTTGTGTTTTTATGTGCAGCGCAACTACCGATACTTCTTTATGTTTGTTTCTTCGTCAACTCTTCTTTGCATCTTTGTGTTTGCCATGTCAGCCGTGTATATTAATATTTTGATGGATCATTATCAAAGCACGGTCTGGAAGGCGATGAAGGAATCACCTGCATCTGTCATACTAATGGCCTATTGTTTTATCGCTCTGTGGTTTGTTGGTGGACTTACTGGCTTCCATTTATATCTCATAGGCACAAATCAGGTCAGTCTACATTCTGGATCTGGACTGGATGTTGCTCAGAGGCGATCTAAGTTCAATTAGTTTTATTCAACCAAGATCTTCTTTAGTAATATGTTGTAGGATTCTGGTCCAAATGCTATTGTCCCTTCATAGTATGTCACTATAAGTTTTGGGTTGCGAGGTTACATTAAAACAATTTAGATAAATGAGATATTTTTGAAATTTTAAATCACCTCCATTATTGATGCTATGTGAATGAACCTACACTCTCCGTGGACTGGATTTTTTTTTCCTTGTTAGAAACAGTGGCTTCTTTGTTTTTCTTTTTTTTTTGGGTAGAACTTTGTTTCCTTAGAACTTTGGTAACTTAATTACTTCAATACTACAAGCACAGTAAGTCTGTGAGGATCATTTGACATACATCTATCTTTTTAGTTGAGTAAAATGTATTTTCTCCATGAATACGTTAAAAGTGATTAATCATATGCAAGGTTAGGAAATAGTCATTTAACAGTGTAACATTTTATGCCTCTGTCTTGGTTTAATTATTTTTTCTTCCAATGCAGACTACCTATGAAAATTTCCGGTACAGAGCAGACAACAGGATCAATGTCTACAACCTGGGCTGTGTTCATAATTTTCTAGAGGTGTTTTTCACGAAGGTTAAACCTTCTAGGAACAACTTCCGAGCTTTTGTTCAAGAGGAGGTGCCAAGACCCACTTTGCCAAGCACTCGGGAAGTAGAAGCTGAAGATTTAGGTGGGGATCGACGTCCAAAGGTTGAGGATGATCTAGAGATTGGGGAAGATCTGTTGAAAATCTCCCAACGTCGTAATATTGAAGAAATTGATGAGGACATACGCAGCAGAGGGAGCAATGGGCCTCCTCATAATACCTCGGAGGTGGACTCAGTTCTGAGTTCAGATCATCGAGCTCCCACTATCCGGTCTGATACAAGACATTCCAGTTGGGGAAGAAGAAGTGGGAGCTGGGAAATTGCGCCAGAGATCCTAGCCAACTCTAATGTCACTGAAAGTAGAAACTACAGCACTCCCAAGGAACCACGCCAATGATATGATATGATAATTTGTCTATCTGCTGATGGTGGCATGGCATCTACAGGAAGGATTGTGAATTGTTTGGGTGCTCTCTTCCTAGTTTTGAGGGAAAGTTGCTTCTGTTTAGACGCTTACAATTAATTATCTGATGGGAGCAAAAATCTGTTCCCATTCAGTTTAGGCATGAGAGCTTATGTTATCTTTTTTGATGGGGGGTGCAGTCAATAGGAATGTGTTTGTAATTGTTTGAGAAGATAATAGGATACTATTTTTTTCTTCTTTTTTTTTTTTTTTGGGTCCTTAAAATTCTTAAACGATCTGTTACCTTGGATTTGAGTATGTAGTGCTGGCTTTATTCTTTGTGTAAATAATTACTCAAAGACTTCAAACAGTTCCCTCCATTTCTGTGTGGTGAACTCTGATTTGTTTTCTCTGACCTCTGTTCCTTTCTTGTTCTCATTTTTTTTTCTTTTTAATTGCTTCTAGTTCTGGCATCACAGCCGGCAAACTTGCACAGAATCTTGCCAAATTTTACACATGGTTGGTTGGCATCTCTTCTCTTGATCAGTTTTTTTCCCTCATTGTTGGTTGACAATTTTTTTTTCTCTTTGGAAAGTATTGAGATTTTTTTTCCTGTAGTTGTATATATGTGGTTGAGAATCTTGTTTGATGTTCCATTTCCTCTTTTGTTTTGTTTTTCTTTTTTCTTTCTTTATTTTTATTATTATTATTTTTTAAACTTGCACAACCTCCATCTTTTGCAAGTGTTGTGTCTGTTTTTGTAAGCTAAATCAAAGAGATTTGGCTGCCTTGCGGGTAAATAGGCCATTATGTGCCTGATGGTAGCTAATTACAATTCTCTATTTCAAATAAGGACAAAAGCACATCAATTAGTATCCTAATTAAGCTGATAAATCTGTCCCTCCCAGGATCTTCTGCATATTGTTTTGTTAGTGGCTATTACTGAACACCCATTAACAGATTCCTAAACAAAAAACATATAATCAAAAGATTTTTTTTAAAAAAATCCTCCTTTAGGGGAAAAAAAAAGGACATAATTGAAAAAAATTTATTTGAAAAATCTTTAATTAGAAATAATCAACATGTCAAGCAAGTAACATTGTAAGCACCCAATTTCGGGATAATTAGAGCATGAATGCGACAGAGGAACCGATGATGAAAATAGACTGTGAAATTAGATTTATTGGATTTGATTTATTGGTTTTAAACTAAATTGTAAATTTCTTTTAGGAACTATTATTTTTATTTTAATTATTGTTATTATTAATTTTTTTTAATATAATTTCCAGCCGGAAATCTGTATTTCCGACCGAAAATTTATATTTCCGGTCGAAAATTGGCTTTTCCGTTTTTTTTTTACGAATTTTTTTGTATTTTTTTGTTTATTTGTTAGTTATCTATAGATTTTGATTAATTTTTATTTGATAAATATATTTGTTTTATTTGATAAATAAAGTGATAAATATATATTTTTATAGATAAATAATTAAAATAAAATTTTATTATCCTGTACCAATTTAGGGTTATAGAGGGTGTCTCTTATAAATACATCATATGATTTGTACGTGGGGAGATGCTTTTTCTTTTCTTTTCTCTCTAATTTTTCTAATTCTTAGCCGTCAACCAAAACACACCCACTTTTCTTGATTTTTTTTCACGTACTTTTTTTCAAGTTTTAGCCGTGAATCAGATTCAAATAAATCAAAATCACAGACAAACACAACAAAAGCCACATGCTTTCATTAATAGTGATCACCTTCTGAGGGGAATCAATACTGCATCCATCATAACTAGTTTTTCTTGAACTCCTTTCTTTTCTTATTTTATTTGTTTGTTTTTTATTTTATTTAACTTTTGATTTGATTCTGATTTGATTTTTATTTTTATTTTTTTGGTTACTAATCCTTGTTTATTTCTGTGTTTATGATTTTGGAGGATGAGGTGATTTGAATCCGTGGTGGTGAACAAAATCTATGAAGATCCATGGAATGCCATGGATTAGCTTTTGTATTCAAACGTGTTTTAGGGTTATTTCATTCATCTTGTGATTTTATTTTGT
>CATIWM010227421.1:0-36473 GCA_949671775.1 Mallotus repandus
TCTAGTATTAATTTTATATAACAATATTATGGTCATAATCAATTATAGGATAATAAGAAATTATTTGTTATTTTCTTGATAAAAAATTTAACAAATAATAATAAATGATAATTATACTACTTTTCTTATATAACAAAAATACTATTATCAAATAAATTATGTGCTATTTTTTTAAACTATAATTATAGATGCAAGACAAATAAATTTTTTTATTAATTTAATTTTAATTCTTTACTTAAGAAAATTTAACTTAATAAGTTTTTAAAAATAATATGAGTATTTTTTTTTTTACTTATATGACAATCTAATTTTTCAATATTGATAGAGTCACGTTATAATATAGTACTTTATTACAAATTTAACAAATTTTCTATTTGAACAATTATACAACACTCTTTCAATATTTTTATCTGAATAATAATCTTACAAACTTGATAAACTTATAAAATAATAATTTTCTTTTCAAATAATTATACAACAATCTTTTAAAATTTTTGACGTTATTATTTTCATAATTAATTATTTTATAAAATTTATTAATTTTGATTTTAATTGTTTACTTATTAAATATTCGTAAGACTTATAAAATTCTATCATCTAATTTTATTTATATTCAATAAAATACCAAATTGAAATAGAAATATATATTTTTAAAAAATTTACAATTAAAATTTTAATTAATTTAATTTTTATTAAAGATAAAATAGAAGTTAACTTGATTAAAATAGTAAAGATACTTTCAATTAAATTGGAATTACATTTAATTAATATAATTTTTATTAGAGATAAAATAGAAGCTAGCCTAATTAGAATAGGAAATATATTTTTAATTAAATTAAAATTACATTTTAATTAATTTAATTTAATTTTTTATTAGTAAATGACTAAATTATTCAGTTTTTATATAATAATGAACGAAGACCTTTTTGTAATTTTGCTTGTTCCCCTCCCCTTCGTGCATTTATATATATATATATATATATATATATATAACATGAGCTTATATATATGATACTTGAAGGATGAGGGGGTTTTCCTGGACTTAAATTAAATGCTTGAGTGTCTATTTTTCTGTTGAAGCATTGTGAAATTTGTGATTGTAACAAGGATTCACAATATACATTGTCAAGATAGCTTAGAGATTAGTAGTACTTGTGCTGATACCTTTTCTTGATATTGTGGTACATAAATACACATATGATAAAAGGACTTAGATACCATCTCCTAGTTGTAAACAAAAAATAATAATAAAAAAAATAAAAGTTATCCTCCCTTAACCTCACAATTGTTAAAAAAAAAAGAATCTCCTGATAACTTTGTACTCAATCAAATTAATAGCTCATTTTTCTACTTCTGCTTTCCTTTCTTGGTAATGAGATCTGACAGCACGATGGGCGTATCTGTCAAGGCCAATACTCAAAAGTTTACAGTTTCAGGTCCAAATCCTGAGAGAGCGAAAAAGGATGAATAGAACTACTGTCAAGCAACTCATTTGAATTCTCATGGTATTGAATTTAAAAGAAAACAGAAGGATGGCTTGATAACAGGGAATACCAACTGCAAAGAAACCATGACAACGATTCAATAAGTGTATTGAACAAATGCAACAACAGGAAGTTTAAACCACATTTACAACATATAAGAAATAGTACTCTTCAGACTCTACAAATGAACAAGTAAACAATTCTAGCTATCTCTCTTGTGCCAAACACGTAAATCTGGACTCAGATACAGGTCTATTCTAAAGGCTAAAATAAGCAAGCTCATTGAGGTTGTCCATCTTCCTATCCTAGCACAGGATGCCACTCGTCAGTTGTTTTCCTGACTAGCTATACACGTCCAAACTCTAATGTGCCACAATTCCTCTCATCGCAAAACCAAACCCTACCACTGCAACAGTACAGAATGATCACATAGGAGCAACTCCAACCGCACCACGAGAGGTACCACCACGAGAAGTTGCAGCTTGACTAGCCAAGAATCGCACGACAACACAGGTAATATTGTCAGCACTGCCTCTCTGGTATGCCTCCTGCAGCAACCTCCTTGCTGCCTCCTCAGGATCCTCAATTGGTTTAGTCATTTCAACAGCTTCCTGCAGAAAATATAAAGTATCAGATAGTAATGCAACAATGAACAACCTCAAAAAAATCTGTCCTTGTTTATTTGATAAAAGATCAACGCCCATAAAGACAAACCCCGCCCTCTAGTCTATGTTATGGAAGTGCATTATGGCAAACCTCATTGGTCACAACATCCCACAGTCCATCACTTGCAAGGATAAGAAACTCAAGTGAGTTGTCAACCTTTTCCTCCTGCAATTTCCAAAGATATGTCAGTCACTAAAACACATTCGAATTTCCTATGCAATGGAAAAGAAAGAAAACAAACAAACAAAAAAATCTGAAGCAATCTTTAGAATGTGGGTCCACCATCATATTAGCAAAAAAAGAGTAATTGCTTGAATAAGATGCCAAATCAAAAAAATCTCAAATGAATGGATGTGAGAGTGAACAAAACTCCCCAAATTTAGCAGCATGATACATGCTTATTCCCATGCTTGCCCAAACAGGTGCCCACCCCATGAAAAGGCAGATCTATCCCACAGCACATGTAGATATTGACAGATCCATCATTATTCCTTTTCATCTCTTGCTTGCTATGATTTACCCGAAAATTCACATTTAAAAATAAAAATGGACAGAACAAATAGAATTAGACCTGAATTTCTGGATCAGCAACAACATACTGCTTCAAAAGCTTATCACCAAATGCACGAGAGACAGCAAGCACTCCACCAACTCTCCACGTCCCTGTTATTATGTATTCAGACATCAAAAATGTGAGAACTGCATTATTGAAATGCTTTTAGTACTTAAAGGGTTCAAGATTTAGCTATGCAAAGTCCTTGCCTGCCCACATAACAAATCCTCCAGCATCCTCAATCCGCTGACGCTCATCACTTTGGTCTGGCTTGTGATCTCGAGAAACAGCAATAGCTGCATGGAATTAATGGCTTAGTCATGCAAAAAGTAAATAGCTTCGTAATCCACTTCAAGAACGTAAACAGTATAAACGATAATTCTTCTGAATCTTACCACTGCCACCCCGGCATATGACAGCTCTAGAGTCTCCAACATTTGCGACAAGCAAACGATCACCAACAAGAATGGCAGTGGACGCAGTTGATCCAGCATCACGGTTCTGATTATTTTCCGATTTTAAAAATTCCGTGTCTGTGTGATTGTATGCATCAGCTGTGGTGCAAAGAAAAGTTAAGATGAACATGAAGTTGCCTAGTTGGATCACGTATTCACAAAATTATCAAACATAAATTTTAATAGTGGTAGCAAGTGAAAAACCTATAGCAGATTTAGTATCTGAAATGAACTTTGGGTGGCTGATCAGATTACTAAAAAGGTTTTTTTTCACATATTCAGCAGCGCGAGCACCTCCATGACCTGCAAAAAAAAGCATAAAAGAATTTCTAGCATTATTTATTTATATATCTAATGAAAATTTCTTCCAAAACGTGATGATACTTGGTGATGTTAGAATTATACAAGTAGCCGGCCCAGCACTATACAGTTGATATAACATTGAGAAGAAACAAAGCACAGTTAGAAAATGAACATGTTAAGGACTTGGTAGAACAAACTATCTAGGACCGTCTCAGCATAAATGTCAGAACTCATGCTGATTCTATACTTCCTAGCTAATAATGGCACCTAATAGACGACTTGAGGTTTAACAACACCTTTCCTATATTTAGAGCTACAGCTGTAAAAGAAGCACATATGCTAACCTACTGACCAATAGTTTGATATTTATCCAATGACTACTGAAGAGGACGTGGAATGCTGGCGAAGGAAAAAATCCATTCAAATACAAAACCAAATGAACCAAAGATTTTGCAAAGGCTAGATATGGAACATAACAACAATAAATATTAAACCAACATTTTATTGCACATCATTGCCCAAACCAAAAAAAAAAAAAAAACATTAAGACTATTGGTAAGCAGGAGGCACATGTGAACAATAGTTAAACAGGCACTGATGTATCTGTGCTTGGGTGGAAAATTTCCATCACCAAACCAGCATTTCATCAGCAAAATTCAGGAAACATAATCTTGATATGCTCATCACGATTATTGGCAGTAATGTATCAGGACACACAAAAGGGAGTCAGGAAGAGAAAGGGAGAGAGAGAGAGACCATCAAAAACTCCAAACAGGCCAACTATCTCTCCATCAACACCATCAATTCTCGTCTCGTAAAAATCTTCCATGGAAGATCTTTTCCCTGGAGAGCTTGCATATCCATAACTGAATTTCCCATTCTGACTGTTGCATCAAACATGTCAAATTTAGAATCAGAAAAATCCTTGAACATAGATAATATAGAGCAGCATATGAAGATTATGCACTTCGAAACGAGGGCCATAGCCACATATCCCAGGATGAACAAAGTCATTCCCTGCAATCCATATCAGGCTTTTCAAGATGAAAAATCAAGCAAAGTCGAATCGAATCAGGCAGAAGACTGAGCAATTATAACCAATGATCTTCCTTGCAAGAGGAGTCCCAGGTCCAACATAACAAAAAAATGTGATATAAAGACTTGTTTCCATCATCCTGCACTTTGGCCAGAACATGCAACACAACAAAGAAAAAGATATGCAACAGAGGATGAACAGCCATGAGAATGACAATAGAATAGAATCTCAAACTAGAACATCGACACGTTGAAGCTTCACATTCGTTTGACTGTTTAGTCACTCAATTTGCAAAATAAGCAACCGCAAAATTCAATTACCTAAACAATTATTGAATTAGTCATCCATTTCTATATCAGAACTTTTTCTTGAATTATTGACTCATATGATTCATCAAAAAATTTCAGTCACCAACACAGCCAATAGAACAAGAAATAACACCATACTTTAACAAAATTCATTAAAAAAGACAAAAAAAAAAATCAAATAATGATGAACAAGCAGCGAGCCAAAAGCAAAACACTTTTATAGATCTATTCATTCATAATTAAAACAATAATTAATTAATTAAAAAGAATACCTGAGACCACCACCGCTGACAGGAGCATCATCAGCATGAACCTGATTTGAAGATGATAATACTGAATTTAGGTATCCCATAATTCCTCCTCCTTCCTTCAAATTAAATATAACCTATAGTTTGATCAACATTTATAAAATTAAATTTGCAATTCAGGAATTACCAAACCTTAACCTGCAAAGTCCACAAAACGAAATTAAGATCAATCGGTAAATAAATAAATAAAATAAAAAGAAATTAACCAAAGAAGAACAGAAACCGAGAAGGAGGAAGAAAGCACCGGACCTCAACCAAAACCAAGAGAAATAAAATGGGAAGATGACGCCATTTCTGTTCCATTTCTATTTTGTTTCTTTTTGTTTTCAAAAATAAAATTCAAAATTTAAATAAAAACTCAAAAACCATATCACCATAAAATTCAATCTAAATTAATTTAAAATTGGAATTTTTTTTGGAAAAAAAAAATATATATTTGATTTGTTTAAAGCTTAAAATACGGGAGTCGAGTGGGTGGTTATTTTTTTTTGGGTGACTAAAAATGGCATTTCCTTCTTGAAGCTTAACGAACGACCGAGTCAATACTACAACATAGCTAATATCTGACGGGGATCATCACTACACGTGGCATTCATCTGGGAGTGTGTCGCAGTGTGATTAAGTGACCTAATCTCTCTCTCCCCCCTCCCTTTTTTTTCAAATAAAAAAAAAAAAAATTTAACTTCCAAAAAAATAATAATAATAAAATAAGTAATTTGGCGTTGACATTGCTATGAAGTAGTGCATGTGATCTTATAGATTACTGAAATTTTGAGGTTCTGTTATGAAATTTAAAATGAAAATGTCAGATAACTAATACATTAATACTGACAGGACTATGATTATATTAAAATGTTTTTTTCGTTGTTTCCTAAGGATAAATATTGAAATAATTGACGTCACTATTGCTTCCTTGATTAAATTACTGATTAGAGGTAATTACGTATTGATTAATCCAAATGATAAGAATTTGTCAACATCATGATGTATCATACATAAATAAATTCCTAATTCTTGTTTTTTTTGTTTCTTAAAGGAAGTTCCCTTACATTTAGGAAAATACATGTCATTGACTGGGACATTTCACAAGAGTTGCTTCCATATTTTCCCATTAGTTGCTTTCTTCCATTAATTCCCTTCCCCCTACAGTCAAGTCCAAGTCTTTCGTAGCAAAAATCTGTAATTCTGCCACTGTCTCGTACTTTTCATTAGAATTGTCTAGAAACTGAGAGCTTTCTCACAATATGTATACTAACCTGGAATGTGAGGGAAGGGTATCATCCATCTATTCTCAATCAAAATTGTTAAAAAGAACACACTCATGCACGTTAAAAGTAATCATAAATAAATAGATAAGAAATTGAATCTTCTACTAAATCAAGGTTGTTCCTCCTGCAGACCATCAAATTTGTAGTTTCTCTCCAACTTATGCAAAAGTCTGGACATAAAAATCCAAAAAGTTTCAGGAATTTTATGGCTAAAATGAACGGCAAGTGCAGAAATTATGTCAAGACTAAATTTATGAAACTCGGGCTTCAATGCCATGCGTATAAGCATTGCAGTCCACATCTCCGGGGCTAACTTTACTGCTTGCCGCAGATACTGAAACCCATTAGCTACCCTCATGACTACTGAATAGCCCTGCAGTAGTAGAACAAAGAATAAATCATGTTATCATCTGAGTAACATGGCATTTCTCCATCTTTTTGTTTGATTGTTTCTTATGCTCTTTGTTTCCTTGATTTTGTGTGTGTGTGCAAATAACAAGTTTAAATTAAACAAACCTCTGTCTTTGATGCCTCCGTTGCTTCATGTTTCTCATTCAATATGCAACCAACAACTTCATCTTGCAAAAAGGCATCAGCCACCTTTATTATATCCCGGACAAGAAAAACCCGAACCCTCCAACCCTTCTCAGATAGAATGAAGAGTAAAAGATCTTCAGTAGCACCAACAACAGACCGCATATCAAATGATTTCCATTCAAAAGTATTTGTAGAATTTTCTTCAGAATCAGAGCCTTCCCTTGTTGACTCTGAAGCCTGTTCAGATATTGCTGCTATCTGGAAAAAGACAGGAATGGCTTCTCAATAAGTAGCATATATGGTTGTGACAAATTGATCAAAATCCACAAAATAGTACTCAACTCAACTAAGCCTTAATCCCAAATTGATTAGGGTCGGTTATCTGGATAATCTTTCTCTAATCCACAAGATTATAAACTTCTACTTGGGGTCCAGGATCATCCATATGATTCAAGGATTTGACATGTTCATTTCTGTGGCTCTAATTCAGAGAACACAACATTGAAAACTTAACCAGTTTTATATAAATACAGCTAGATTGACCTACCAAGCGTTCTAACCGATTCCATCTTACTGATCCATCATTACAGATGAGAAGTTGCCTCAAAATTCTTCTCATGTCAGGATTTGGGTCTGCTAAAAGCCTGCCGATGACAAATGGATATGCACTCTCAACAACTTTGAACTTAGGATCTAGAACTTTTGCTGTGCCTTCAAGTGATCCAAGTGCTCTTATCACCAAAGCATAATCTGGCGGAAGGGAGAAATCGAATTCATACATGACATCGTACAGTTGACTCATTATTGCCTGAAATGAATACAAGGCCAATAAAAGCAGTCAGGTTTTAACTTACTTTTGAATTAAAGTGGAGAAATAAAATTGAAAGGCTTAATAGAACCATAACAATCCATTAGCCATCATGCTTACTGTTAAGATGTCAAGAAATCACTCCCGTCAAACCCTTCAAATTATGCCATTAGTGCTTGCA
Source organism: Mallotus repandus (assembly GCA_949671775.1). NCBI lineage: Eukaryota > Viridiplantae > Streptophyta > Magnoliopsida > Malpighiales > Euphorbiaceae > Mallotus > Mallotus repandus. Next base: position 7,908 of record CATIWM010227421.1, read on the forward strand.
ACCGCTTTTTAGTTGCAGAAACCTTAGGCAAAGAGCCTTTTCTGAGTTGTCACATTTTATATATAATCCTCTACTCAAAAATTGTCTAGAGCATATGCTAATTTTTGCTCATAAATGTTAATCTCATACCCAGAGTTTTGTGTAATTTAGAGACAGAGGTGGAACAACTTTGACATGGTAATACAGCTTTTGCTGACATTATAATCTAATAAAGAAAACTGAAAAAACATTCCAACATAGATACAGAAGAACAAGAGTCAAAGAGAAATAAGAAAATGAAATATATTCTACAAAGAAAAATGATACGAACCTCAAAATCTTGAGATTGTCTGGTACCATCACCAAATGATGCTTGCAATGCATCTGACACTGATTGAATGTTCACCCCTTCAGGGATAAATCCCAAAGAAAGAAAATCATTTGCCAGACCCAGAGAGTCACGATTAACAAAGTGCACAAGCTGAAAGAAATCAAACTTATCAATAAAGACAAACAGTTGAGCCCTCAGGAGTAATGCACTGAAATGGTTATCACTTGTCATAATCATCATATGTATATTTCTGATGCCAGTGAATAATTAAAAAATACTGACTTACAGGATCCACTAAACAAGGTCAAAAACCACAGAAATATGAAATCTTCAACATAAAGAATTGGAGCAACTTTAATCTCAATACACATGGACAGCATAGAACAAGTAGACGAATTGATAGTCTATGAGGTTGACACAGCCTCTCTACATACGCAAACCCTAGAATGGACAGATTGAATGTTAAAAAATAAAGTTGCAATGCTCATGGAACAATAATGGCATCAAGGTAGCTACATTGTAACAACTAGGGCAGTATGCAACTATGTGACAAGGTGAGTTAAACTGAAAGAAATAATTTTGAAATAATAAATATAATAAATGATAATAATAATAATAATAACAGCAACAACAACAATAATAAAAGCAACAGCTTGTTTCATCTTGAGGATATGTGAACTAACTACTGAACATTCAAATGGAGTAGAGTACTCTTTTAACACTGATAGAGAGCAAGTATTGATGGTAACTGTAGTAGGGAAAGAGAGCCGCGCACAATTACATACAAACAACCCATGCATATACATAAAAATATATATATATATAATGACAGAACAGTTATATTACCATCTGAATGAGTCCCACACAGTAATGGCGAGGAATGTCCCCCATCATTCCAAAGTCAAAATATGCAAGATAGCCGCTTTCAGTAGCAACAAGGTTTCCTGGATGTGGATCAGCATGGAAAAATCCCACCTCAAGCAGCTGTCTCAAAGAGCAATATAAGCCCTGTGACACCAGATCAAAAGCATTGTTTGGCACATAAGACCCAAATATTTTGAAAAATATAACTGAACGATACGGCAGAAAATGGATACTCAAGGATAAGGATAAAATAAAAAACTTATCACAGTAAATAATAAGTGCCTTGAGGCTATACCTGGTCAATTAGTTTCTTTCTGTCCAAACATGCCCTCTTTAGTGCTGCTTCATCTGTAAGTTTGATTCCGTCTACCCATTCCATTGTAAGCACGCCCTTGCAGGTTATGTCCCAATAAATTTTAGGAACTTTAACAAAATTTGCTTTCTTCTGGTGCATGCTCTTACCCACTCTAGCATTCTGATGACCAGAATCATTACCTGTTGAATGGAAGGAGAACCTATCAATCTGACAGAAAAAATTATACCATGTAATCGCACATGCTTGCAGACAGAAAATTTAAGCTTGACTTGAACTAAGACAGATTTATATATATAGCACAAAAAACTGCTGCATTCACCTCACTGTTCAGTCAGCAAAACAACCATGAAAAATTAAGAAACTTAGCATCGTCAAAAATGATGCCAAAAGTCAAATGTGGACTTGAAGAACAATAAACTATTCACAGGAGTGGGTGTTCAGAGGGAGCCACTTGCTTGCTGATTTTCAACTCATAGTGAAGATGATATGCCTTGCCGAATTTGGCAACTCAAAAACATTGGTAACTATTAGGATTCATATTAAGAACTTCAATACAGGGAAAAGTAATGTCATTGGCCAAGTAACAATTATATAAACCCTAGTTATAAGCATGGATGACATACATGGTTCACAGCCATAAAGAGACGCAAAGCGTTCAGCATTTTCCCCCTCTAGGATGTAATCAATTTCGTCAAACATATGCCTGACCTGTTTATTCAAGATAGACCTGAAGATGTCCATAAGCATGTACAATCTCATTATTAAGGGAAAAAAGAAAGATAAAAATATAGCACAATAAAAGAGAAAGTAGCATCAATAAATACAGTGCACCAAATAAAATTCAAAATGCAAATTTTGCATGTGCATATTGGTGTGCATATGCATGCACACATACAGTGAAAAGGTGGTCAGACTTTGCCCACTCTTTTTTTGGCTTTATATCTCTTCCATAGAACAGTAGATCACTGATAGAACCACCAAGAATTGATAATTCCTAACCTAAATCTTACTTGGAACATATTCATAGAAAATAAATAGGTATGCTATTAAACCATTGTCTAAGATACTCTGTGGCTACCTAAGACAAGTTGAAGGCTGATTTGCGTTTCCAACACTTGTTCTCATTATGGGAAATTGTCCTGTGTCCATAAATATAGCCAAGTAGCCTTCGTCAACTGTTCAAATTCAAGTACTAAGTCTTAAATTTCATGCGCTATTCAAATATGAGAATGTTTGAAGTGGAAAATGTACATTTTTCTTTTCGGCTAGAAGGCCATCCAGTGGAATAGAACAGTCAGAGAATTTAGGAAGCTAAATCCAAAATTTTACAGAAGATCAATGAGATACTTGGATACTTAGTACTTAACAAATTCCCATCAGATTTTATGGAACTTTGTCAAACACAAGCAAGGAACCTATGCGAGTTATAAAAAGCTCACCATCTCATTCACTGCTACTAATAGATCCTTGCGAGCCTTGGAAAAACGCTTTAATTGGCCACCAATCATATGAAATAACAGTGCATCAAGGGTCAACAATACTGACATACCCGGTCTTTGTACCTTGACAGCTACAAGCTCACCAGAATGCAGATGAGCTGCAATACTTGAAGCAACGAAATGCACCATTTAATTTGCGTTACTACCAAAACATAAACATCCTCACTGGAGACTACCATGTTGGTAACGTGAAGCAACAATAATGATATCCCAACCAAGGCATATCCAGGGTGAATGTATATGAATTAAAACAACAATTTGTGGCTCTAGTTGATTTTAAGAGATTATCAAACCTTTATACACCTGACCCAAGGATGCTGCAGCAATCGGCTCTGAACTAATGTCAGAAAACATTTGTGAAATCGGAACACCAAGCTGAGACTCAATAGATTTAATTGCAATATGGGTGGGAAATGGCGGTATTTGATCCTATTAAGAAAAGAAGAACTTAGATTGAAAAAAAAAATTAAAAATAAAGGAAAATTTGGAAAGACCCATCTAAAGTACAAATTATCAGATTGTATGACTTGTATCTGAAGTGCCTTATGGAAGAACGAAATGCTGCTGCACCTGTAACTTAGCAAGTTCGTGACAATACACAGTTGGCAATATATCTGGTCTTGTGCTCAAAGCCTGTCCAAGCTGCACATTAAAACAAGATTGATCAGCAATAACAAATGCAGATCCAGGAAGCAGTTCAAGATGAAATTTTCTGGAGCTTAATTTTTCAATCCTAATTATATTTAGAAGCCTAGGTTGGAAAGCAGAAAGCTCTAGGAATGGTTATTTTTAATCCTCTTTCCATCTTATGCACAATCTCTCAGCTCCCAATTGCACCAAGAAGCTCAGCAAAATCCAAAATCATTAGAACTAAGTACTGCAGAGGAAAAACAAGTGTACAAGACAATGGTTTAGAACCTCGAATAGCAAACATATTTTCTCAAGGAAAGGAATATCCCTGTATCACTAAGCAGATGCTAGCAATCAAACCTCTTGGCAGTACACGAGGGAGTATGGAATATAAGTAGAGCATCAAAATTAGCAATATGTACGAAGCAACGCATCATAAAATAATTTAATTGTAAGAGAAACAAAAACATTAACAAAAATATAATTGAGTTTGACAAGGTTACTTGCCTTAATGTAAAAAGGTCCTAATCGGATTAAAGTTTCCCTAAACTGCAAAGAAAATTTTTAACCGTTAAGACATTTTCATTGCATCGGAAACAATAGGAGAGTATTTTGGCATGATCATCACTGCAAAAGGAAACATACTTGCTAAAGTGTACTCAAGCAGTAGAGCATGCTATACCTTGATGGCGCGTTTTTTAGTGTCCCGGAGAAAAATTTGCCAGAGAGTTAACTTCAACACATGAAAAGAAACGATAGCTGCTCTATACAAAGCCAAAAATGGACCAAACCGGTAAATGACGGATACCCTTTTAGAACTATAAGTACCAAGGGCTTGCCCAAATTCACTTTCAAGTAATTCCTTTCTCAATTTCGCATACTCTGCAGACGGGCTTTCACCATGTACACTGGTAAAACCTGTGGAGAATCTGCATCAAATGATACACTTATCAAACACTGTAATTATGATCGAACTGTTAAATCCTTCTTCTAGAGGTTTAACCTTTGGTACTGGAAGTATGGCAGAAACAGAGTATCTTGTTTTCTTCTGATTTCAATACGTTTGTGATCTAGTGATGTGCAATTCCTCAGAATCATCAAGACATTATTCTTGCGATATAAAGCTGCAAAAAATGGCACCATCTTTTCTATGATGTAACGAACAAAAATGAAACTGAAATCAATCTATAAAAAATATGAAGATTGACAGTTACTTTTAGAAAAGAACGAGGGATGGCGGTGACGCTTGAGGCTTGCGAACACATTCTTCATTGGCAATTGTTTGAGCTCATCAAAAGGAGTGGAAAAGAATTACGTCTTGTTCCTATCAGTGACTACTACTTTTGCATCGCAGCGTAGGTGTTTGTTGAAATGCATAAGAGCGGTGCGTGAAACTTTCCCGTAGTTTACTGCAGCATTCGAACTGTGCCACGTTTGGACTATTGGAACCTCCACGAGTCAAAATAAAGTAACTTTTTTTTAAATTCAATAAGTAACTATTATCAACTATTTCAATTATTAATAAAAATTTAATTCCTTCAAAAAAAATAAAAATTTAAATTTAAATTTAAGACAATAATGCCTCTGGAAATTAAATTATAAATTTTTATTAATTTTAACTATTTGATTTATCCCACCACTTGGTTTAAATAGTAAAAAAGGTACACAAAATCTTTGAAGTTATAGAGTCAAGTCATAGGACCAACTTGTAGTTTCAAAAAAAATATATTTGATTTAGACCTTATTTTACAAATAACATATATATATATATATATAATTTTAAGGTGTCTTTTTCTTTTATTTACTTTATTTTCACTTTACTTTTATCGTCTATCGTCGTTAGTAGGGCTGTAAACGAACATAACAACTCACGAGCTATTTGGAGTTCGGCTCGGTAAAAGCTCGTTTGAGCTCGTTCGTTAAGTTAAACGAGCCGAGTTCAAATAAAATTTTGAAGCTTATAAGATAAACGAGACGAGCCCAAACATCTTAGTGTTCGGCTCATTTAAGCTTACGAACGGGCTCGTGAACCAAGTTTACAAACAAACTCGTGAACGAGTTCGTGAACAGGCTCGTTTAAAGTTTGTTTATTAGCTTGTTAATTTAAATATTAACATTATGTGGTAAACTAAATAGACATAATTTAATTTAACTATTAATATTAAATAAAAATAATGTAATTTATTAAGTAAAGATTCTGTAATATTAATTTAATATTAAGTAAAGATAATACTAATAAAATTAGTATTAACTAATATAAAAATATTTGATAAGACAAGATTATGTATTTATGATAAAATCACATCATTTTTTTTAATATAGATTACGATTAATATTAAGAATAATTTTAATTAATAAGTAAAAATTATATAATACTAATTAAATATGTAGTTAAAAAAATAATTAAGTGAAATAAAAAATATGTAATTATAAGTTGGTATTGATATTAATATTGGGAAAATATAATTTAAATTAGTTACTGAATATAATATAATATTAAGAATATATTATTTAAAACGGTAAAACTATGCATTTGGCCATTGTTGTTAAATTAACTCAATGTTGAGTAATGTAATACTAATTTTTGTGTATTATAATAATTCTATTAATTTTCTATATTACTACCTATACTAATATTATCTCATTATACTTATATCAATAATAATGTTCGTGATATATATTTAAATTTTAATTTATATTATTATTGGATAATATAATTCAAATTGTAAATTATAATTTTCTAATTACAATATAAACTATGTATTTTAAAGACTATTAAATAATTAAATATTTAATTATAAAATCACATAACATAATGTAACTTATAAACTATATAGTTTTGCATCTAACTCTAAATAAAATAATATAATATATAACCAACAAATAATAAATATCTTAGATAAATATCACCTTAAGTGGTATTATGATGCCAATATGATAAGGAATCCTAATCAGACAAGAATTCAAGAGGTGACAAAGAATCATAATCTAATAAGGATTCAAGATGTGATAAGGAATCCTAATCTAACAAGGATTTAATATGTAACAAGCAATCCTAATCCAACAAGAATTGAAGACCCTTTGACTTATGATGGAAGTCCAATCACATGGACATGTGCTAAGAAGATGAAGGAAGCATGACATATGTTAATTCAAGCAATGTGGGCTCAAAGTACAAATTTGAATCAATCTGATCCATTTAGAGCACATGGAGTTCATTCTGGTCCAAAGCTTATTCAATTGGTGCAAATTGAAGATTTAGGCCCAAGTAATGTTATTGGGTCCAATTTGGATACATTAAGCCCAAAGGAGTAGCTATACTTCTTCCAAGCCCAAGATGAAGCCTAACTATGTGTTAATTAGTACAAGTAGTGTTAAAAATGAATTGGATGTATTCCTTATCCAAAACGTTTTTGAAGAGTTTGGTTTTAGTTAGAATTACTTTTCTTTAGCTTAGTTGGCAAGCAAAATAATTCCTTATCTTTAAGGACTTGTTTTCTTATTTTTAAGAGTTTTTTATCCTTATCTTTTGAGGATTTGTTTTAGTTTAGGTTTAGAATTAAGAATTCTTATAAATAGTTTATTTTGTAGCCTATTTGGCAGATCTTTTTCATCAATTTAATAAAAGTGACGAATTTTGCTTCAAATTACTTGGAGTTTTATTCTTTGAACATTCTAAACAAAATAAGTTGTTTGATAGTTCACTTATCTTATCAATTAGAACATCCATATCTAATTATGACGACTTCCTGATAGCTAGAGTTCTTAGTTTTTAGATAATTAAGGGTTCTAGTTTGCACCCGACTTGTTTCTTGGACGATCTAAGGTGTGGGTATCAATAGATTATTGCAGATTTTGCTTGTTAGATAAGCCTAGTTCGCACCAGTACTCTAGAGCATTTAGAGTTAATGAACAATAGCTCAGACACTACTTTGCCAATGAGAGCATTCTAGCGAGTGTTTCATGCTTACTTCTACAATGCTAATGAGAGCATTTCAGGGACGGTCTAGCTAATGACCTTAAATTAGCACTTATTGGAAGGAAACCCAATGTGTTTTAGTCAACTTTATTTTAGTTTCATTTTCCTATTTATATCATTTTAGTTTCTTTACTTTTTATTATTTTAAATTATAGGTCATCAAGTGTTTGAAATGCATGGAAAGTGAAGAGATAATTAAGTTTTCTTGTGAAATAAACCTAGATGTAAGGCCGTGTTATGGTCGTGCTTAGATATGCATTAGAAATTCATTTATAAAAAGTGTTACATGGCCCACAATATGATTATGTGGTTGACCATGTCATTATTTCAGTTTATTTCCAGTGTTACACATGGTTTTTGGCATGACCATATTAGAAGCCGTGTCAAATGTGTTAGCTTTGCTCAAAGACCAATATAGGCTTTGACATGGGCATGACTTGCCCATGTTGATTATTTGCACACAAAGCTAAATTTTTTACAACAACAAGCACGGCCTTAGACATAATATAAACATAATCGTGTTATTATGCGAGCCAAACTTTAAAATTTAGGCAGTGCTAAGCATGTTTAGGCACATGGCTTTGACATGATTGTCTTCAATATTTTAGGGAATACTTATTTTTGGGCAAATGAGAACACGACTTGTAACATGGTCATGTTCATCGGGAATTAAATTTTAAAATTGGACAGCCTTTGACATGGGCTGTGACATGGCCATGACATGGTTGTGTCATACTGTCAATGTAAAAGTGTCCCTTTCAAATTGTAGCATCTATCAACCCTTTTTCTCTCTTCCTTTCAGTTTCTCCTCACTTTCCTTCATATTGTGTCTTAATTTCTTATTAATGCTTGTTGTTTTCTTCCACAACTCATAATGACCTATCAAAAACAACATTGTGCACTATATATAGGAACTAAGTGTCACTCCCCACAACATTGCTGAGCTACCACCACCTTCATCATCTCAAGGTCCACCACCTCCTTTATAATCTCACGATGCACGACCTTCATCATCATCATCTTCCTCACACCCCTGTTGCAATTTCATTCACAATCGCAATGTAAGAGGCTTAGTGCTTTAATTTCTTTTCTTATTCACCTAACTTTTATCTCCCTTTTCATGATTTATAACAAATGGGCTTAGAAGATCAAGTGCTAGCAATGGTAGATAGGACTAAGTGGAATGATTTATTGAAAATTAAAGAACCTATTTATCATAAACTATTTTTTGAATTTCTTGCCACTTTTGCTTTTGATAAAGGGCTAGTATCTTATTCAAGGCCAAATATTGTCAAATTTAGGTTTAGTGGTAAGCAATTTCCAATGTCCCTTACCGATTTTACTGTTGATTATGGTTTTTATGACCTCTCATTCACCACAAGACAGCACTATGATAATATGTTAGTTTATTTTGGTAATAAAATGTTAGTATAGATGTTCCCTAGTGCCATTCTTGTAAGACATTATAAATTATCCCTATGACAATAAAATATTCATTTAAATAAAGTATTTGTTTATTTGAATATTTACCCTTTAGCATTATGTTAAATAAATTTATTATCAAGAGTTGATAATATGAGTTGCAAATTTATTTAGTACATATGCTATAAATTGTTCATAGTCAATTAATTAATATTTGGGCAATATTAATTAGACTATCGCCTCTGTCTATTTTCCTTTATTGGTATGTGATGCTAATAGTGGGAGGTAGTGAGTCTCATGCTACTTGATATGAGATATCAGAATAGACATGTGGATACTCTTGTGATGGGTGGATTGAATAGTGACATTAAATTAGTGATCGCAAGGATATTCACTTATAATCAGCGATCACAGTCTAGGTCATAATGGTGCATATAGTCCTTTGACCTGAGGTGATACAATCATCTACATTTGACTGATTAGAGTTTGTTACCACTTAAATACTTGTGTTATTCACACATGGGTATATGGCGTGTGGTGGCTTTAGTCAGCTAAATGTAGGGATGAGTGTTCTACCAAGATGGGATTCATTGCCCGGAGTGAACTGGGATAAATCCTATGCTATCTAAATTTGTTCTTGATGTATAAGTTCATGGCCAGGAAAAACATAACACAGTCTGAAAGAGTTTCAGTGCTAGAAAGTGTTTCTAGTATTAGTTATGTTTTATCAAGAATAACTTGAGATGAGGTCATATGATAAAGCTATTAGAGTTTGATTAAACATTGACTCTAGGCTATATCAGGATCTTCAAATGAAGGGATTTTAGTGCATGGTAATTATGACCATAAGGGTTCGTTTGAATCAATATATGCATTCATTTCTAATTGGGTAGTTGTGATATTGATGCTAGGAGTGTAAGCACCCAATTTTGGGATGACTAGAGCATGGATGTGACAGAGGACCCAATGATGAAAATTGACTGTGAAATTAAATTTATTGGATTTGATTTATTGGTTTTAAACTAAATTATAAATTATTTTTAGGAACTTTTTTTAAATTTATTAATTTATTTTAATTATTATTATTATTATTTTTATATTTAAAATAAATTTTCAAAAAAAATTATTAAAAATGAAAAAGAGAAAAATAAAAAAAAATAATAAGTTTTTTTAAAAAAAAGAAAGTGATGAATGGGCCGTATGGCCCATTCAATATTAATTTGCAAGAAGGCCATATTTCCTTGCTATTTCCGACCGCAAATAGCCAATTTCCAGTCAGAAATAGGCCTTCCGTATTTTTTCTTATTTTTTTTCTTATTTTTATTTTTATATTATTTTATATTTATTTATTATTTATTCTTATTTTGATTAGTTGTTATTTTGATAAATATTTTTGTTTTATTAGATAAATGTGTGGATACATTTATTTTTTTATATAAATAATAAAAATAATTTATTTTATTTTATTTTTATCCTGTAATCAGATTAGGGTTACAGGGTTGTATCTATATATATGTACGTATTTTTTTTTATAGGGCAAGGGTTTTATTTTCTTTTCTCTCTATTTTTTAGCCGTCAACCAAAAATACACCCACTCCTCTTTATTTTTCACGTACCCTTTTTTCAAGTTTTAGCCGGGAATTAGATCTAAATAAATAAAAAATCACAGACTAACATAACAAAAGCCACATGCTTTCATCAATGGTGATTGCCTTCTGAGGGGAATCAATACTGCATCCATCAAATTATTTCTTTTTCTACTCCTTTCTCTTTTTATTTTGTTTGATTATTTTTATTCTATTTAATTTTGATTGGATATGATTTAATTTTTATTTTTATTTTGTTTAATTACTAATCCTTATTTATTTTTTTGTGTTTATGATTATTGATGGAGTGATTTGAATCCACTGTGGAGAATAAAATCCATGAAGATCTATGGAATGCCATGGATTAAATTTTATATTTGAATGTAATTTTAGGATTTATATTTATTTATTTTATAATTTTATTTTGTATTTTATTTTTGGGTTTGTATTTTATTTTATTTTAATCTTCTAATAGTAGTTGTTGTAATAGCCCCATTAGTGGAAAAATAGTGGAATTTTAATTTTCTGCACTTTAAAAAATCAATTAGGAAATTAGGTCCATTTGGTAAAACCCTAATTAAAATCAATGGTAGCCTTAGTTAATTTAGGTTGCATGTAATTAAAATTAGGGTTAGAAATATAACAAAATGTTTGTTTTTGATTTGTTATTTTTTGATTTTTATTATTTGGGCTTGTTTATTGTTTTTATTCGTTTTGAGCTCCAAGTCCACGTATAGGTCTAACTCACTAATAAAGTAGGCCTTTAAAATTACATTTAGGTTTAATTAACTTTAAAATTAATTTAGGCCCATTAGGTTAATTTAGATTCTAGGCCCATTTTTTAGTTAAATAAAATTAACTTAGACTTAGCTCAGCTCATTAATAAAGCCTTCTTCATAATTTGTAGACTTAGAATCATTTCATTTAATAAAAATTGATTAGAATTAAGCCCACTAATTCATTTCTTTTTTCTTTTAAAATTTAATAGACTTAGGCTCATTTTCTTTAGAATTAAAATAAACAGATTTAGGCTCACTATTCATCAAAATATAGGCTTACCTTTAGTTCCATTTCACTTGTAAATAAAATATGTAGGTTTAGCTAACTAAAAATTAAAATCAAATATAGTTTGGATTTAGGGACGTTACGCCTCGAATGCATTTTTTTTGTGCTTTTTCATGGATTGGTTGCCTTAGGGTTAGATGGATGTTCAATTAGGGTTTAATGAAATTGCATGTAATTAGGGAATAAGATAGTAATTCATAAAATAATTCTAAATGAACACAAGACTAAAAGAAGTTAGTATTCCGTATCCAGAACTCCTGATTGTAGTGCTAGCTTGTATTAGTGAATCAAGTTACCACCACATTTTATTTGTCCTAGTTATTATCCTGGGTGGTGACTCCTCATTTCCACGTTATGTCTTTGTGATATAGTAGTGTGTTCCCTAGAGCCCTGAGCTCAAATAGTGGCGTGGTTGCAAAGCGTTAAACCCTGCCGTCTATAAGGGTTCACTCACAACTTATGAGAACTAAATGTGTATAATTGGGATTTTCACATTTAGACTTAAAAGAGTTTCAAATAATATCAAGAGTTGATATTATATTCTCATTGCTAAGTAGATATGAACCTAGTAAGTCACACCTAAAAGAGTTTTGCCAAATCACCATTTATATTAATCTAATTATTGATTAAAGAGTTTAATCAATTAATTAAGATTAATGGAATTGGATTTATGCTTTAAACAATGATTCTTGCATATCATGAAATCTAATTCTAATAAGACTTTAAATATTAATTTATATTTAATTAATATGAGATATTAATTAAAGTATTAAATTAATAATAATATATGTTGTTTCTTAAGGCTTGGATTAGTGGCCTAAGATGTATAGGCTTAGGCCCAAAAGAGTTTTGGACTAAAGATTAATCCAAGGCCCATTAACCTAATCTAGGCCTAATTAGTATTTGTATTGGGCTTGGGCCATTTGATTTGTGGATTGGGCATGGCCCAAGAGTTGGCCTAATAACCAAGCTCAAATCTATAAAAATATATATAAGTCTAATTTGGCATATTAGAGATAAAATATCTTTTATGTGTATATTGTTGACTTTTTGGGCAAAATGATGATTAGGTTATATTAACTAGTGTAGAGAATATATGTGGACTTAATGCATGAGATGCGTTTAAAATCTCTACATCTATTTTGTACACTAGTGATTTAATTACACAAATTGCACTCTTAACTATGTCATAGGTGGTATGCAAGGTGGCATACTAATGATGTTGTGTAAGAGATGTTTAATTGGTATATATTAAACTTAACCTAAATTCTCTATATATATATATATCTATCCATATATATATATCTATATATGGATAACCTAAGAAGTGTTCTAAGGTAAAGTTAAGAAAGTGGAGGTTGTAGAGAATTGTGGGTAGAGATATACCAAAAGAAACAATATACAAACTCGAAGTTCTTGCTATAAGATTAAGTTAGTGCAAGATTCAAAAGGTCATTTGGGAGGGATTTGCTACTTTACTTGATCAAAGCAAGAAGAAGATTGGCAAAGCTTTGGTGTTTCAAGCTAGAGGTCTCACACTTGGGAGGCTTAGCTATTGATTCAAGAGTTGAAATAAGGCATCCAAGGATAATAGAATACTTGTGGTCTACATCAAACTTATGAATTGTTAAGTATTCCACAACTTAAAATTCCTAGGTTGTTGTTTATATATGTTGATGTATTGTTTAGCTATGTGTTAAATGAAAATTGGTTTCTTAGGTTTGGGATTATTCATTTGATAAAGCGTTATGTTAAGTAAATTTTTGAAATTTACTCTACTAAGGCTTGTGCTCACCACACATGTATTTATAGCCTAAGTAGCATAACCGATTCCTTCATGAAAGTCCTAGTTATTATTGGTGAGAAATTATGTTTGATGAGGGAAACAAAAATTATAATCCTATGGGTGTAAGAGTTTTGGTATTGTTATCCCTATTTTAAGGTATGCACCATTTAATAGCTTTTACTATTTGTGGACAATGAGAAAGTATCGAGATAGTGACATCGAGAGACTTATTCTACTTACGGTATTTTGATAAGGGTCTAGTGCTACATTTAGGTTATGGCTTTGCACTCTATATGGAAGGGATGGCTAAAAAAAGGAGTTTTATATGGTATTTCATGTTTTCCATTCAACCTCAGCATTATACGAAATATTCAATCAATTGAATGCTGGGAGGGAAGGTATATCCTGTTAGGTACCCAAGCCTAACCTTATAATGATGATGATAATGATGAGGGGGATATTGACCCTTGCATCCATGCACCTTTTAATGCCTCACCTTCCTTTACTTATGTTGGTCTTTCCTCTTTGATTGTCCCTCATGATATGGAGCTGACCGTTTTTGAGATTCAGTACACTCAGCATTACCACACAACGACTTTGGATTGGCTATGTGATGGTTTCACGACTTTCTGTTAGGCTCAGGGCTTCCCACTTCCACTACCTCATATACTGATTTTGCTAAAGCCTTACATTGCACAAGGATGATGACCAGCCCAATGATGCTCCTATCTTTTTATGACTTTACATTTTTCATTTTCGCTTTACTAATGAATGTTTGGGATTTTTATTTTTTTGTTCACTTTATGTCTATGATGTAGCCAAACACTTTTGTTGGCCTTTTTACGTATTTATTTTATTTTTGCTACCTTTATGTTATTTCTTTTATTTCTTTTTGGATCTCCATTACAGTTGGCTCTAGTGCTTAACTATATTGATTATTCAGTGCCATCTCTAAGGAAGTTTTTCTCTCTTATACTTTTCATTGTTTTTACTATTTATCTTATCATTAAGGAAAATGCTAATGCTAAGTGTGTGGGAGGGTGTTTTGCTTTTGTCTGATTTTTCTTTAATATGAATATGCATGTGAATTTAGTTAATTAGGAATTAGTTGATATATTTGATTTAAAAAAAAGAGTAATAATATAAGTTTAAATTTAATAATATAAAGTTCATTAACTTTCAACTTAATTATCAATTCCACTTATTCAATTCCTGTTTATCCTCACTTTTTCAATAATGAGATTGCTCAATTTATGATAGGGGACAACTAATGAAAGAGTGTGTAGTTTTGACAGCACCTTAGTTGAGAGTGTTTATTGTTGAGGATGGTTGAAATAATTTTGTTTCATAATCTAATAAAGACTTTGAGATAATGATATGGGCATAATTCTCTCTTTTTCAAAATTCATAAACTATAGAAGTTGATTGAGGTTGTTAGTGTTCAATGAAAAAAAAGAAAAGAAAGCGATATGGAGCATAAAATGCACTAGCTAGGAAAAAAAAAGAAATAAAGGAAGAAGAAAAATGTGAGATGGAGCATAAAATGCACTCACCAAAAATAAATGTAGGAAGGAGCATAAAAGACACTTACGAAATTAAAAGAATTCTTACAATCCCATGATACTCCCATAAAATTGCTTTTCTCTGTTTATTTGAATGCCTATTAAATCTTTATTTGAGTCAGTGATGGGGTTATGTTTCATAAATTATATGCAAATGAAAATTTTTGTTTGTCTATTATTTCTAATGAGTATTTTTAGTTCAAGAGTTGTCAATGTTGCATTTCTTGGAAGTTACAGTCTTTAGTTGTAGTCAAGTGGTTCTTCATTTTGTGTTTATCTTGCTTGAGGACAAGCAAGGTCTAAGTGAGGGGGAATTTGATGAATGCAATTTAAGCATATGAATTTAGTTGAATTTTAATGAATTTTATTAGAATTTAATTATTTTATGGTGATTTAATTTAAGGAATTATAGTTTGGATATATATAATTTAGGATTAGATTTTAGTGATTTTGGTTTAATTATTAGTTAATGTAAGTTTTTGTGCTAATCTTAATTATTCTTCCTTTTGTAGGTGATTTTTCCTCAATCTAGGTTCAATGGTCAAGCGTGGCCATGACATGGGTGTGTGTGTGCCTTCCCATGTCTCTCTGTGTGTTGATTATGGAATTAAAAGCATAACCATGTCTTAAGCCATGTGTACTTATATAAGAATGAAGACTGCAAGCTCGGTTTACAACACAGGCATGTCTTGGGCCGTGTCATACTTCGAGTAAAAGATGGTTTTCAAGCATGGCGTGTCCAAGTTGTGTTGAATAGGATGGAGTTTAGCATGGTTTAAGGCATAGTCATGTTATAGGCTGTGCCGATTGGTGGAAATGTCCTCTTTGGATTTGGATTGAGAATTTGCACAAGAAAAAAGACCCTATTTTATAACATCTAAATAAGGAGAAACTACTTAAATGATCTCGAGAAAGACTTTAGGTAATCTAGAGAAATTTACCCTTAACTATAATTAATGAATTGATGTATTAGATAATGTCATAATTCAATTGTGACTTGTAGAGCAAATCCAAGCTTCAGTCTCTTTTTATTGATTTAAATTCAGTTACTTAGATCAAGTTCATTTAATTAAATTGTTAGTTTTAAATAGTTAGGGTATTTAATTTTAATTCAATTTTGTTAGCTAGGGAAAAAATAACTATAGTTAGTACTTAGTATCATTTTTCTCGTTGTATTACTTATCATTGTATTACTTGTCATAATTTGTACACTTGTGGAGTTGTGCTAACATAGATCTAGTCACAAACTGATATTACTCAAAATCAAAATTAACCAAATTTATAAATAGAAAAGCTAAATGGAATCAAAATGTTAGAACAATCAAACCAAACTAGACAAACTGAACTTTTTTATTCAAATAACAAAACCAAAACTAAAATTTCAAAAGTATAAGTTATTTTATAATTTTCTTTACATTAATTTATTATTAGTTATATATCATTTAAAATATTTTTAAAATAAAGATAAAATTCAATTTTTTTAGTTTTTCAGTGAATCAAAATTTTAATATATAAAATCGAACTAAAAATCATTTCAGTTTTTAAAATTAAAAATCAATCAAACCAAATCTTGTAAAAAATAAAACCAAAACCGACCAAATGACGGAACCAAATTTAATAATCGAACCATCCGAATGGAATGCTCACCTCTAAAAATAAGGCCTCTAATTAAGGAAGCATGAGTTGATAATCTCAACTATACAAGATTTCAACTCCTAGATCATGGTGAATTGATTTGATTCCATCAACTCCAGTTAAAATATTTTCCTCAATTTTGTTTTTGAAGAGATTGATATTTCAACACTTATTTATTAAACTCATTCATGATATTATTTTGATTTTATGTTGTTAGTCAAATTTTTTAAAAATTCAAAAGATATTATTCATAATTAGTTATTTAAATTTTTGATTTAAAAGTAGTTAAAATTTTACCTTTTATTACATAAAAATATGCAAGAAATATTTTATTTTATTTTAATATGAAAAAGGAAATTTCTTTTATTTCAATGTCTTTTAATTTTAACATCTTAAATTCTTAAATTGAAAACACACTTTAATCTTCAAATTTATAAAATTAAAACCCAAAATTATAAAATTGGAGTTGGCTTTATTTTTTTTTATTTTCTATTTTATAGCAATTCAATTCTCAAAGCTTCATTTTTTTTATTAATAGTCATAGAAAAACAAATTGTTATTTTTTTTGTCAAATAAATCAAATTTTTATTTTGAAATATGTACTAAAATATATATAACTTGATAATTCCCGTAAAGATTTTAATTCTTGTCAAGTATATATACACACTTGCGAATGAAGGTAGTTTAAAGTAACAAATTGCAATTTTTCTCTCTTAAATGGAGCGTCACTAAGAAGTCTTCCTTTGTACTCTTGGCTAAGTCCTTTGGTAGATAGAGTTTAATGTAAGTTTTTGTTTCCAATGCACAACTCATCATTGCACTTGTAGGTTCATTAATGAAGAGATAGTATATGATTGATAAAATTTAAAAGAATCATTATAAATCCTTAAAGTGATGAGGGTGTTTTACTAGATTGAAAAACTGGTATGTGTGAGAGGTTTTGAGAGAGAGGAGTCCGGTATGGATGATGAAAACATCATCATGGATTTAAGTAAGATTACAAGTAAAGCCCAAAGGCTGAAGTGTAATGAGCCTTTATTAAGTCTGCAGGAGGATGAACAGGATGATGGAAGTAATGAGAAACATGTGCTAGCTAGAGTTTTGTTATTAGCAAAGCCATTAACAGTAACTGATGTGAAGGCTTCTTTGCAAGCATTTTTGAAACTGAAAAGGGAGTTCTGGGTTAAAAAAAAGCCTCCTAATAAGTTTGCATTTGAATTTCAACATGAAGTTGATAAAAAGTTAGTGTTACAAGGTCGGCTTTGGTCAGTATCTATCTCTCATTCAGGAGTAGTTTCTTGGGAAGGCTTTTGATAATATTGACTTCTCTACATCACCTTTTTGGGTAAGAGTTTATGGAATCCCTTAAAATCAAATGACAATAATGAATGCTTAAAAAATTGCAAGTCTTTTTGAGGGTCGGTTGGAGATAGATTATGCTCAGGGTAATGTTGTTGGATGGAGGCATTTTTTTGGAATCATAGTGCTAGTTGCAATTAATCAACCATTACCCATGTGTTTTTGGATAAAAGAGATGAAGGTGAAGCGAAATGCTATCGGATAAAGTATAAAAGATTGCAAGATTTTTATTTTCATTGTGGACATATTGGACATGTTCTTAGATCATGCAAAATGCAAGATGCTGAGGATATTCAAAATTTGAATCAAGATAGGCCCAAGTTTGGTGGATAGATGAGATGTTTTTCCCCAATAAGCATTCATACTTACTCATTGTCTAGTTCTCAAGAATAATTATGGGGTTCTAGATTGAATGTAGATGAAGCAAATTGGAAGATTTTTCCATAAGGCTATTTGAATCTAGTTAGGTTTTTAGAATTTAAAAAAGATAAAAGATGAACAGTGCATGCATGAAAGGAGTAGTCCAAAAAAAGCTTTGGTGCATCAAAATTTGTGAAGGGATTATACATCTATCTCAAGTCAAGAGGATCAAGTTACACGTGGAGAGAATCAAGCAAAGGTGATGCAATGGAAGGTAGGCTCATTTAATGTGAAGCAAAAGAATATGATTTTAATAGCTCTATATAATCCTATAGAGAGTATGTTAGCGAGTAGGGTAGGGATATGTTCGGCCAGCAAAGACATGACTTGGGCCAAAGTTCAAGTTCTCAGGCTTGTATTATTATAAGTTTTAATAGGGATCAAAATCGTTCTGGAGGAAGTTATAGTTTGGAAAGCTCTTTTAATGAAGGTCAAGGTTTGGGCTAAATTGTTGCAGTGGATATGGATTATGAAAGAGTGGATCAGTTAGAGAATACTAACTCTGAACAATTAGAAGAGGAGATTATAGACCCAAACTGGTTTAAAGGATTTTTGATATGAACACTTCTTGATTGATTAGCAAAAGCGCAAGTTATTACTGGAAACCAAGTACCATAAGGAAGATGATCTAGTAAAGAGAATGAAAGTGGTTAAAACTAAAGTTAACCCATTTGATGCTCTTTGACTATCTAAGCTCTTAAAAGTTAAAATGAAGTGTGCAAAGATGAAAGTGAGGATGGAATCCAAAGAATAGATAGGCCACTTAATATGGCAACTCCAGAATAAGCGATAGAGGGTTTTATAAGTAAATATCTACTAACTAAGGAGCAACTAAGGATTAAGGGAAAGCAATATTTGAATAGAAAGAAAATCAAGGTTTAGCGAACAACAAATAAGAAGACTGAAGCTGAAATGGGTTCAGGTTCACAGAGAAGGGAGGTACTCTAGAAGCAGCTACTTGATCAAAATGAAGGCATTGGTTGCTCACCTAAAGCCACCCAAGCGTCATGATAACTATACCTTGGAACTGTTAAGGATTTGGATGGGCCTTGATAATTCGAATCTTAAAAGATTTGTATGGTTCTTATCATCCAAACCTGATTTTCTTAATATAGACTAGGAAAAAGAAAGAATATATGGAGATCTAGAGGAAGAAGCTAGGTTTTAATTTTAGGCATTACGTTAAGCCATAAGGTTTATCAGGTGAACCCACAGTGATATGGAAGAGAAATTTTCAAGTACATATAATTCAATCTAATTTACATTATGTGCCATGTATGTATATGGATGATAAATATGGTATTGTGTTTACGTCTTTTATATATGGCCTTCCAAATAGAGTATACTGTTTGAGTTTTTAGAGTAAGCTGGTTGATTCAAATCCCAGGAAGGATTGGCCATAGATATGTAGTGATGATTTTAATGTGGTTTTGTATACATTAGATAAAAAGGTGGTCTAGATTTAAGAGCCTCTCAGTGTAGGAGTTTTAAGGATTTTGTTGATAATGGAGATTTGATTAAACTAGATTTTAAGGGGGATAGGTTCACCTAGACAAATAAACAGATGGGAGATAATGCTATAAGTTAGAGGCTAGATAGGGCTTATGTCAATTATGAATGGAGGAAAATTTTTGAATCAGCTTTGTTAATTCATGAAAAATTAGTGAGATCATATCATCATCCTATAGTCTTGATTTTGCAACCAAATATGGGTAAGAGAAAATGCTTATTTAGATTTGACTCTACATGGTTGAATTTTCCTTAATGTTTTGAAATAGTAGAAAAGAGTTGGGAGAATAGAGGTTAGTGATCAAGTATGTTTAGGGTGTCATTAAAATTAAAAGAGTGTAGAGCAAAGTTGAGAGAGTGAAGTCCAAGTACTATAGATAATACTACAGTTAGAATAAAATAGGTTTAAGAGTAAATAGATAAGATTTGGTCATCATAGATTGATAGAGAAAAGACGGAGAAATGCTCAGAATTATATAGATAGCTTAATGAATTATATAAATAGGACGAATTCTATTGGTTCCAATGATCAAGTATTAATTAGTTGAAGGATGGCGATAAAAATAGTAAATTTTTCCATATGACTTCAATCCATAGAAGATCTTTTAACATGATAGAAAGAATCAAAGGGGGGATGGTGAATGGATTGTAGAATAAAATATATTAAGGAAACAATTAAGAATTTTTATATGAATTTATATTCAGATGCTGGGACCAATTTTCTGGATAAAGTACTTCAACAAGTAGAAAATATAGTGACTACGAATGTTAATGATCTTTTTATTGCTCCTATTACTGATTTAGAGGTGAAGGAAGATGTCTCATATGGGTACTTTTAAGGCTCCTGGACTGGATGGATTTTTAGGGATATTTTATAAAAATATTGGCATATAATGGGTAATTCAGTTTGTGAGGTTGTTCAACTTTTTTTTTACTAAAGGTTATCTTTTAAAGGAATGGATTATAACTTTTATAGTTCTAATTCTAAAACTTCCTCATCCAACGGAATTAACTCATTTTAGGCATATTAGTAATGTAATTTCATATATAAAATAATTTCTAAAATTTTAGTTAATAGGCTAAAGCCACATTTAAATAAATGGATTAGTTTTAGTCAGGCAACTTTCATTCCTAGCAGGATAATCCAAGATAATATTCTAGTAGCTCACAAGGTTTTTCATGCCTTACATGTCACTAATAGTAGGAATCATCATTCTGCATTGAAATTAGACATTTACAAAGCTTACGATAAAGTAGAATGGGTTTTGCTGGAGAGATTGTTAATAAGAATAGGATTTAGTAAGTTTTTTATGCAACTTGTTATGCAATGTGCTTCAACAATCAGCTATTCAATTATGATAAATGGTGAGCCAATGGAATAATTTAAGCCTTCAAGAGGTTTAAGGCAAGGTGATCCATTATCCCCTTACCTTTTTATTCTGGTTTCCAATGTCTTTTCTCTATTAATGGAGAACGCATTAACGGAAGGAAAAATTTAGGGTTATAAAATAAATAGGAGATGTCTTGCTTTAACCCACATGTTGTTTGTAAATGATACATTGTTATATAGTAAGGTGGATTTAGATGTTGCTCAGAGAGTGAATATAAATAAGTCTAGTTTATGTTTCAGTAATAAAACTTCATGTTCATTTAAATAGCAAGTAACTAGCTATATGGGTATTCATAATATTAGAAATACAGAGAATTATTTAGGTCTTCCAACTTTATAGGGGAGATCTAAAAAACAAGCCTTGAGTTTTCTAAAGAACATAATTATTAAAAAGGCACAAATGTTGAACCATAAGTTGTTATCATAAGCGGGGAGGGAAGTCAGGTTGAAAGTGGTGTTAACTTCTTTGTTTACATACGTTATATCGTGTTTCAAGTTTCCTAGGGGCTTTTCTCAAGAAATTAATGCTATGTTTGCTAGATTTTGGTGGGGTAATGATATGGAAAGAAGGCTTTGCATATGGCAAGATGGGGAGCACTAACAAGATCTAAATTTTTAGGAGGGTTGGGGTTTAGAGACTTGGACAAGTTCAATTTAGCTTTATTTGCTAAGCAGGTTTGGAGTATACTATCAAATGCAGACAGTCTATGAGCAAGGCTTTTGAAGGCAATTTACTTTCCTTATTCTTCTTTTCTTGATGCTAAATTGGGGTATATACCATCATGGGGATGGTCAAGTCTATTACAGGCTAGAGATAAGATAAAATAGGGCTCTAGATTTAATATAGGTAATGGTAAAGATGTTTGTATTTGGGATGATCCATGGATCCTAGATGCTTCAAACTTTTAAAATTTGTACTAAAAAGCCTCAATCTCCTCAGGTTGTTTTGGTAGCAGACTTAATAAATATAAGGCATAGAAGTTGAAGGTTGGATAGGTTAAGGGCATCTACAATGGGTTGTAATAAAGGGTGTAATACCTTCTATTGAACCCATACCATTCAACGCTCACCATAGTGAGTGTGTCATGACTATGATGCATGTAATATCTATTACACGCATCATGGCCAAATTTCAACAGGCCATCTTTTATTTTTTTAAATTTTTTATTATAACAGTAAATGATATGACATAATTTTTTCACCCACATATATACATGAATTTGGCACCCTTTAAAGTGTAATTTAGCAAAATTGAATCAAATGTTTATATTTGGACTTTTAAAAAATTATGTCGTGTATTATCGAGATTGAATCATAGTTTTTTTTAATTAAAGTTGATTATGTAATTTTTGGAAATTAATAAAAAATTTTAAAATTCTTAAAATATTTTAATTAAAACTATTTAAGTTATTTTATATTAATTTTTTGCAAAAATATTAATAATTATATGTCTTAATTTTCCTTAATCTGATTTTAGTATATAAATATAATTATTTTGTTTTGAAATATGTAAATGAATTATTAAAATAAATATGTGATTTGACAGTGGATTCAGATGGGTTCAGGCTATAACACTATTTTGAGTGTCATCTATAGTAAGAAAAAATGTAATGAACGAGGGGATAATAAAGTGATGATGTGTTATCTCTATTACAGGGATTTCTATTGGAAGTGAAAATATGAAAGATCGCATAATTTGGCATTATGATAGGGTAGGGAAAGTCATAGTTAAATCTGCGTATAGATTTTTGTGTGATAGGGACTCTGAGATGATGAGAATTTCACCACAGATGCCAAAATCAATGTGGAAGATTCTTTGGAATAGTAAAACTGTTCCAAAATTTAAGTTCTTCTGGTGGAAAGTTTTTAAGGAATTTGGTGCACACACATGAATTCTTAATGCAGAGTAAAATGGCAGATTCAGACGTGTGTAAAATCTGTTTTAAAAATACTAAATCTGTTAAACATTTGTTGTTTGAATGTCCTCACGCTAAGGCAGTCTGGTTTGCTTCAGTGTTTAATTATATTCCTACTTATAATCAAACCGACTCCATAGTAGATTGGTGGAAAGAGGTATCTAATCTTTTTAAATAGGATGATGATAGCTTTGGTTTAATCTTATGTATGGGTTGGATGATTTGGAAAGCAAGGAATGGCTTAATCTTCATTCATCAACAACCTAATTCTTTGTTAACTTATAGGCAAGTAGTTAAGTTGCATTCAGAATTTATAAAAGCTTCAAATAATTCGAAAATGAATCAAAGGGGATTGGATGAAAATAATGTGGCATCAGCGTGGGTTCCCCCTCCTGCAAGTTTTATTAATTCAATTTGGATGCTTCTTTTCAGCAAGTTCACCTCTTCAAGCAGAAGTTGAAGCTTTCCTTCTTGGCCTGGATTATGTGATAAGTCAAGGATGTAAAAGCTGCCTTTTTTTTTGAAATGGATTCTCAAATCCTATTTAAAGCAGTTACCAATCAAATTGAGAGTCACTGGGCGATACAGTCCACTATGAAGCAGCCTCTTCAATCTTTTGCCAGTTTAACTCATTTAATTTTCTTTGGGTGCCTAGGGAGAGTAATAGAGTAGCAAATTGGGTCTCTAAAGCTGTAATTCGGTACAAATTATCATCTGATTGAATTTGTAATCTGCCTGTTGAACTCTTGCATTTGTTATAATGAATGATATTTTCTTTGACCCAAAAAAAAAAAAAGTAACAAATAAAGATCTGTTAATAATTGAGAAATATGCAGCCACCATGATTAGCCTTAACCCAAACAACGGACAAGGCCATATAAAGAGCAGATTATAATGTTCTTAAAATTTGGATACAGTTGGGCAAGACAAGACCCATACTCAAATACAATTGGCTAATGAATTGCAAAAGCAAGATAAAAGAAAAGAGCAGCCCATCATAATAATGCGCTGGCAGATAAGACAGTCCACCGAAGGTCAAAAGATGATTGCTAAGATTTTGCTTAGCTACAGCAACCAGCAGAGACTAATAACAATATACATACATAAATATATATAGAAGCATATGGCACTGTTAAGTCATCTCTTTTTTCTCTTTGATCTTTAAATCAAAGTATATATTCCTTTCCCCCTTTTCTTTTTATTTGACTACACAACCCACCCTCAAGGAGTGGAAGTGGAAAATAGGGAGACAAGAGGACATAGAATAGTATGTAGCAATAACAATAATGGTCTTCTTTCTAATTTTTCTTTTTTTCAAATGGAATTTGATTGGAGGGCGCATTAGGAGGTGGCAATGCAGTAGGGTTCCCAAAACAACAGAGACCTCCTTTGCTCTTTGCAGCCTTTTGACAACGGAACTAAGTGATCCCCTTTGTTCCCTCTCAAAATTAGCAATTCTTGCCTCCCATTTGCCATTAGATTCTTTGGGAGGATGGATTTGTTGTTGTTGTCTTTGCTGCGAATTGATGATGGTTTTTGTGTAATGGAACTAAGAGATAATGATGCTGTTGTTGCTGCTGCTGCTGCTCCTACTCCTGCTCCTGCTGTGCCCATGGAATTGGGCTTCCAATAGTACTCGTATGCATTAAAGGATGATGATGTTGCTGATGACGCTGCTGGTGCTGCCTTAGCTGTCGCTGCAGCTGCAACTATTGTCGATGGCATGGGTATCATCCGAGCCACTGGCGGCCGCGGTGGGAGTGATTGTGTCAGTGGGGTAATTGGGTTAACTACCTCCTCTACACCCTCTTCAAGTTGGACAATTTCATTGTACTTGCTAGGCCATGTTGGATTTCTATTAGATAACACCATTGGCTTCTGCATCACTAGTGCTAACCTATGAACATTTATCACTCCACCGGACAATTTCGGTGCTTGCTCCATCACAAACCTCACATCTTCACTTTCTCCTCCTCCTCCACCTCTCTCATATGTAACCTCCTCCGGCATCTCCATCTCCTCCTCATCGTCTGTTTCAGTTTCTGTTTCTGCTTCATCTTTTTCGGGTTCGTTTTCGTCTTCAGAATTCTCCATTTCTACCTCAAACTGTCCCATGTCATTCTTCCCCTCATACACCTGTCCTCTTGTATGTCTTTCTTCAGAGCTACTGACAAAAGTGAGGACAAGGCGACCGTCCTGCCGTTGAGCTCGGAAGTTTTTCTGTGAAGGAACAGAGACAGCTTCAAGGACCAATCTGCCATTATCACGACGAGGCCTCATGTGGAGGGAAGCCCCATCAAGTCTGGACAGTGAAGGAAGCGGAGGAGGGAACGCTTTTGGTGATGATTTCCTGCTAACTGCTGTAAGATTATACTTTGCCACACACCAATCTTCTAGGTCATACTTTGCAGTGGCTCTATCTTCTTGTTCTTCCACTTCTTCTTTGTCGTCCTCTGCATATGCATCACCAGTTTCTGATGGTGGATATGATGAGAATCCATCAGAGCCAGTCTCGGATCCGAGACTTTCAGTGCATATTTCAAGGCTCTTCTTGCTCAAAGAACTTGCTGATCTTTTAACAAGAGGGTGGATATAAGGAGGTGAAAGAGTTTTGGAGTCCTCCTGTGCCTTCTGCGATAAGATTGAGGCCCATATATCGAATTGTCCCGGATTTTCGTCCTGATTCTTCTCCTTCTCTTCTTGAATTGAGCTCCAAATCTCGAATTGTTCCCGGGATTCATACTCCTCTTCCCCTTCTAATGATGATGGTGGTGAGTCATTGATGGAGACCAGGAATTCTCCGGTTGACGCAGTTTTCTTAAGTGGAGAGAAGCCATGTTGGGATTGCCATTTCTTGGAAGACATATCAGCTGAGAGAGTTCTCCTAAGAGAAGCTGCAGATTTGGGCCTTTCACAATCAGAACCAAGAATGGACACTATGCCCTGTTTCTTGGTCACCATGACCTCTTCTTTGAGAGAGGAAGATAGGCCAATGTTCTTGCTCATAGATGACGACATCCCAAGATGTCTGGAAGAGCAAGCGAACTTGCAGTGATATTTATCTGTAAAAATAGACAATCATAATTATTAAACAAAAACCCGACCGAGCAAATATAAAGACAAAAGAAAAGAAAACAAAAACATAGATGACGGATAGTGGAAATATAGGACTTCATAGTTACCTGACAAGGGAAAAATGTAACGAAAGCAACACAGCAACCAACAGAGGTCTACTAAGAGACCACTACTGGATGCGAGTTGCAGGTGGAGAGATGAGAAAAGAGAGGAGCAGATGGTGTTTGATGAAAATATTAATCAGAACAAAAGAGAAAGAAGTGTGTATGTTATTGAAGGTTGTGGCTATAGCTCATGGCAATAGACAGAGCAAGGGAATGTGGGTATTTGTAGGAGGCGAAAAAGGCCTATGGAACCGTGTCCAATGGGACCCTCATACGCCACCATGAAAAGGCCCTTTCATTGGTTTCTAGTTTCTTTCTTTCGTTGCCTCCCTTATCAGAAAAAGTGGGTGATATAAAAGGAATTTAATGCACACAAAAGAAAGAGGGTATCGGGAGGGGAAGTGCTCATTTTGGTTCCTTGAGCTCTCTCTCTTCATCGCTCGTTGGTGCTGCACTATCTAGCTGTTTTCACTAATGACAAATCTCATTATATGATGTTCGTCAAAATGTAAACGAGGAAATGTAATTGTGCATCGTGGCAGTTCAAAAAAAAAAAAAAAATTTGTGCTATGCGAAAGAGACTGCTTTTAATAACTAAAGATTTTGTGACATCATATGGGAATAATTGAAGAATATGCATGATTAAGTCAGACAAAATTATGCATGTAATGTATGTTTTGTATATGTGTTCCATGCAAAATCTTCAAATCAAATAAAAATATCAATCTATCATTCTTATTAGTTGTTTTAAATATTCTTGGACAACGCTGTTTGATATATATATATATATATATATAAAATCTTGGACAAGATGCCTTTGCCAAAAATTTGATGCAACTCACTTCTAATAACTAAAGATAAAAGATTTCATGTGATTTATTGTGGTAACAAAATCTTTTTCAATTCTTTAGCGCATATTTCTATCGTGTCCGTTAAAATTCGGTGACAAAATCCTTAATATTTGTCACTATATCAAAAACTTTATCATTTAAAGTCAGCCAACATTCCTTTAAAAATTAATAATTACTTAAATATTTATCATAATTTTCTGTTATTATTTTTTATTGCTAATTTGTTGTAGCTCCATAGTTAATCTATTGCTACTATTCATATTTATTGTTTTTTTACACATAGTGTGTGAACATGTATCATATCACTTTTTTATGGTGACAGACTTATTGAAGACTGCCAAGTAGGCTAGGCCTTGCAAGGTAAAAAAGAGAGCATTAGAGGGATTGTTGGCGGGTCCTCTCCGATGCTCAGGTCAGTAGTGGTCAATTGTATAAAGAAGTATATTAGAAGAGATGGTCTAGATAAGTTACCTTTGGTTTTTTAGTGTTGTGTCTTATATATACAGGCTTACCTAGGCCAAACTTGCTCATTAAGTCTAGTTTGTGACCGTTTCTCTAGAGAGATGCCCAACAGGTCTATTGATAAGCTTTTGTAGCCTTCTGCAGTTTGTTGTCATTATCCTTTTTTAATTGTTGTGCCATTTAATGAGGGTGATGTAGGTG
Organism: Mallotus repandus; assembly: GCA_949671775.1. Taxonomy (NCBI): domain Eukaryota; kingdom Viridiplantae; phylum Streptophyta; class Magnoliopsida; order Malpighiales; family Euphorbiaceae; genus Mallotus; species Mallotus repandus. Next base: position 35,849 of record CATIWM010227421.1, read on the forward strand.
TTGTACCTTGGTTCTTGCCAAGGTGGAGATGAGACTAGTTGGTCTCCTAGGGCAAGACTGTCTTTGGCTTTCAGAGGACATTTATTCACATGACCGGCTAGTTACGATGTAAGCTAGGAGATATGCAATTATGGTACCCTATTACCATAGCTCCCCCCAAGAGTGCAAAAATAAAAAAAATAAAAAAATTGGACATTTGTGTCCAACCAAGAGTGTAAGCTAGGGTTTTTCACTTTGCACGTCGTATCATGAGGGCGTTCTTTTGATTTTTGAAAATTGGTAGTTCAATGGAGAAATGTGTCCTAATGTCTTAGTATCTTGCAACAACATGGCTGGTTATTGGACCCCATGCCATTAATTATGTCCATTAATTTCCTTGCAATTGGTATGCATATGCCTCTTTCTTTCCTTTTTTTTAGGTTTTTCTCCATTTTGGTGTAAGAGAGTTCTTTTTTATCTTGTCATTGCAGCGCCTCTATCCATCGTTAGATTTTTAGATTACATTAGAGAAGCCCTTTGTGTTTAGGAATTCATTATGTCTTCAAGAAGTGGCAGCTTTCCTTATTTTGCTTTGTTCTTTTTTTTTTTGTTTATTCATCTCTTAGTGTTTTCACTATTGTTTTCA
>CATIWM010227432.1:0-10196 GCA_949671775.1 Mallotus repandus
CCTGGCAGATGAGATTATGTACCAAGTCATGGACATCAAATCTCCAGGAGAGGTTTGGCAGAAACTGGAGAGTCGGTATATGTCCAAATCGCTCATGACCAAGTTGTATCTTAAGCAAAGACTATATGGGCTAAAGATGCAAGAGGGTTCAAATTTGGCACAAAATGTCAATATTTTTAATTAAATAATCACAGACTTGGTTAGGGTTGATGTGAAGATTGAGGACGAGGTCAAAGCAATTATACTACTATGTTCTTTACCGCCATCCTATGAACACTTGGTGACTACCCTTATATATGGAAAACAGTCCATTAGCTTAGAGAAGATTACCGCAGCATTGTTGGCTCTTAACCAACGAAAACATAATGCAATTGAGGAATCTCATGGTGAAGGCTTGGTCGTTAGGGGAAATCTAGAACGTGGTAGGAGACAAGGTAGAGAAGGTACTGTAAGGGGAAAGTCTAGGTCAAAATCAAGACCTAGAAAAGCAGTGTAGTGTTATAAGTGCAAGGATTATGGACATATGAAGAAAGACTATCCAGGAAAAAGAGGGCAGAATGACGATAAGAAGAACAAAGATTCGTCAAAATCTGCAAATATGGTTCAAAATGATGATTTAGACTTCGGTGATGGAGATATGTTGGCTGTTTTAATAAATTAGTATGTGGATGCATGGTTTCTTGATTCAACAACATCTTATCATATGACACCTAACAAGGAGTGGTTCACCTTATACAGGTCAGGTTCTTTTGGCTCTGTCCATGTAGGTGATGATAAACCTTGTGCTATTAATTGTATAGGAACCATTAAAATTCAGCTACATGATGGTGTTGTTAGGACATTATATGATGTTAGGCATATACCAGACATAAGAAAGAATCTGATTTCCCTAGCACATTACATGCTAATAGTTTTAATTATAGATCTGATGAAGATAGGGAAATCCTTAGAGTAACAAAAGGTGTATTGACCGTGATGAAAGGGAAACGAACCACGGGAAATATTTATAAACTGCTAGGGAATACTATTTTAGGTGGAACTGCAGCAATTGAGTATGATGATGATAATTGTTCAAAATTGTGGCACTTGCGTCTAGGTCATCTTAATGAGCGTGGGATTATAAAATTACGTAAAAGAAATATGTTAAAGGGTGTTAAAAGTTATAAATTAGAATTCTGTGAGTTTTGTGTGCTTGGGAAATAATCTAAAGTCAGATTTATGATTGGTCAGCATACAACTGGGGGAATTCTTAATTATGTGCATTCTGATGTACGGGGGCCTACTAGAGAATTATCATTGGGCGGGTCTCAATATTTTGTCACTTTTACTGATGATTTTTCTAGAAAAGTCTGGGTGTATTATTTAAAATAGAAATATGAGGTCTTTGCTAAGTTTAAGCAGTGGAAAGCAAAGGTGGAAAAATAAACAGGAAGAAAAATCAAATATCTGAGATAAGACAATAGGACAGAATACATAGATTCACAGTTTCAAAAATTTTATGAAGAGTATGGTATTGAGAGGCACTTTTAAGTTCGGAAGACACCACAACAAAATGGTATGGCAGAGAGGATGAACAGATCTGTTACTGAAAGGGCAAGGTGTTTGAGACTGGTTGTAGGGCTTTCTAAGAGTTTTTAGGTAGAAGCTGTGAGTATGATGTGCTACCTCATAAACAGATCACCACGAGCATCATTGGGTGGAAAGGTTGTAGAAGAGGTATGGACAGGTAAACCAATTGATATTGGTAATAAGATTTTTAGTTGTCTTGCTTATGTGCATATATCCAGTGATGAGAGGTCTGAACTTAAACCAAAGTCCAAGAAGCGTATTTTCTTAGGCTTTGTGAAAGGTGTAAAAGGATATAAGTTTTGGGATCTAATTGCAAATAAGGTGGTGATCAGCAGGGATGCAGTATTTGATGAGCAGTCCATATTGTAACAGAAAGATAAAAGTCATGTGCTAGCAAGTGATCAAAATAATTCCAGTTCAAAGATAGTGCAAGTGAATTTAGAACCACAAGTCCTAGACAATAAAAATGCTGAAAGTTCTAGTTCAAGACCTTCAAGCTCCACTTTAGGTGAAGAACATCACTACAGTATAGTCAGAGACAGAGAGAGACGCACCATAAAGCCTCCAAGCAGATTTGGGTATGAAGATTTGGCTTCTTTTGCTCTCCTTATTAGCTGTGAAGATCCATTAACTTTTTAGGAAGCTGTGCTTAATGAGAAAAAAGATAGATGGATGGGTACTATGGTAGAGGAGATGGAATCTTTGCATAAAAATCATACATGGGAGCTTGTTCAACTACTTAAGGAAAGAATGCAATAGGGTGCAAATGGGTCTACAAGAAGAAGCCAGCAGTATCAGAAATAGAAGGAGAAAAGTTCAAGGCTCGGTTAGTGGCAAAAGGGTGCTCACAGCAGAAGGGGATTGATTATGATGAGATTTTCTCCCCTGTGGTTAGACATACTTCTATTAGGGCAGTGTTAGCCTTGGTAGCTAGCTGGGATATGCACTTGGAGCAGATGGATGTGAAGATAGCTTTTCTTCACGGTAACCTAGAGGAGCAGATTATATGGAGCAGCTATTAGGGTTCACCTAACCTGGGCAAGAACATTTGGTAAGCAAATTGAAAAGGTCCTTGTATGGGTTAAAACAGTCTCTAAGGCAATGGTATAAGTGGTTTGATTCTTACATAATTCAGATTGACCATAGGCGCTGTGAGTATAATTATTGTGTTTATGTTAAGTGCCTTGATGATGGTTCATTTATTTTTCTACTATTGTATGTTGATAATATGTTTATTTCTGCTAAGAGTTAGCATGATGTTATTAAGTTGAAAACCTTATTAGGGAAAGAATTTGACATGAAGGATTTAGGTGCTGCAAAGAAAATCCTTGGGATAGAGATACATCGGGATAGAGGCTTAAGAAAATTGTGGTTATCTCAGCAAAACTATATTGAGAAGGTGTTAGATAGATTTAGGATGAGCAGTGTTAAACTAATGAGTACTCCATTGGCAAATCACTTCATACTTTCCTTAGGTCAGTGCCTAAAGACAGATAAAGAAATTGAAGACATGGCAAAAGTACCATATGTCAGTGCAGTTGGTTGCTTGATGTACGCAATGGTTTGCACTAGACCTGATTTGGCTCAAGCTGTTAGTCAAGTCAACAAGTTTATGTCAAAACTAGGTAAGCAGCATTGGGAAGTAGTCAAATGGATATTCAGGTATCTAAGGGGCACAACAGATTATGGCATCATGTTTAGTAGTCAGTAGGGCGATCCTTCAGTTGTGGGATATATGGATTCAGATTATACTGGTGATATGGATGATAGGAGGTCTAAAATAGGGTATGTGTTTACTCTTACAAGAGGGCCTATGTGTTGGAAATCCACAGTTCAGTCTATAGTGGCATTATCTACAACTGAAGCAGAGTATATGGCAGTAGCTGAAGCAGCTAAGAAAGCATTATGGCTTACAGGACTAGTGAAGGAATTGGGTATTAAGCAAGGTGGAGTTCAGTTGCATTATGATAGTTAGAGTGCCATTTATTTGGCAAAAAATTATGTGTATTATGCTAAGACAAAGTGTATTGATGTGAGGTTTCACAAGATAAGGGAGTTGATTACATCTGGTTAGATATTGCTACAGAAGATTCACACTTTTGAGAATGCAGCTGATATGTTGAAAAAGCCAGTCATTAGTGACAAGTTCAAGCATTACTTGGACTTATTAAATGTTGCTGCTAAAAAAGTATGTTCCTCCAACCCATTTGGTATGAGAGGATTTATCTCCTAAGGGGCTTGATATTCGCCAAGGTGGAGATTATTGTGTTATGTAGTAGCAGTTTAATTGTAGGGTCACGGTTAGATGGTTGAGGGTATGGTATGGTACAAGGGTGATTTTGTAATGTGTACCATACCTATTCTATTATAAATCGATCATGTATTTGTAACCTTAGGTGATTATTCTGAATAATAAAAAAACTCCAGTCGCTCGCTCCCGATGACGTAGGCACATGCCAAACCTCGTTAAATCCTATGTCTATTTTTCTTTTCTATTTTCTTTTCTATTTTACTGTTGTTCTCTGTGTTAATTTTGCAACAATGATAGTATCTCTAATTTTAACTCATAAAATTATAAAATTCTATGAGATCATATTGACATCAAGTAAAATCGTTTAAGTGAATAATTTTATAGGTTTATAATTTTACTCTATCCTGTATAGCTCTTGCTAAATCTATCCCCTACTTATAGATAGGGATTTGAGCAGTAATGAATTCGTATATTGAGTATGTATGTGAATACAATATATACAAGTATAAAGATAAAAACTAACCAATCAATGGAACAACATAAGAGTCCATGTACATACGAATAACTTATAACTATAACTCTAATACCCCCCCCCCTCCCCATAAGCGATGTGTTATCTAGAATGTAACTGGAACTTATCTAAAAATGCTACAAAGATCGGTATGGATAGAGGTTTAGTCATTCTATTAGCCAACTGGTCTTTTGTCAAAACAGAACCAACAAAAACCTAACGTTGAGCTACCTATTCACGCACGAAGTGAAAATCCACTTCAACATGGCGTGTTCTCGCCTGAAATGCTGCATTGGAAGAGACAAATATAATGCCTAAATTGTCAAACCATATCTGTGGAATGGTAGATAAAGAAACACCAAGTTCAGAAAGAAGTTTAACAAGGCAACATAACTCAATAACAACATTTGCTATAACTTTAAACGCCAACTCTGTTGAAGAACAAGCAACTATAGACTATTTTTTTGAATTCCATGAAAGTAAATTTTTACCAAAATAAATAAGATACCCTGTTGTCGATCGTCTGTCATCAAGAGAGCTTGCCCAATCGGCATCTACAAAAGCCATGAGATTTAAATTATCAGACTGTGAAATCCATAAACCCTTCAATGTAGTTCCCTTTAAATAGCAAAGTAAACATTTTAAAGCTTGCAAATGATTATGAGTTGGATTGTGCATAAATTGTGTGAGCTTGCTCACAGCAAATGTCAAATCTAGTCTTGTAAATGTAATATACTATAGTGAACCACAACATTGGTGATATTTAATGGCATTATCTGAAGATAAAAGGCTTGAGTCATTTTTGCATAAGGGGACACCCACAAACATTGGAGTTGAAAGTGACTTACAAGAGGTCATATTCATCATTTGTAAGAGACCTTCACTATATCGTTATTGAGAAAGAAGAATACCCCAAGAATGATATAAAACCTCAATGCCCAGAAAATAATTCAGCTTACCAAGATCACGAAGAGAGAATGTAGCTGAATGTCGATTCATAATAGACTGTACAAAGTGAATAGAACTACCTGTAAGAACAATATCGTCCACATAAATAAGAAGAAAAGAAGTGTTATCACCATGGCAATAAATAAATAATGATGAATTTGCATGGGAACCCTTAAAGCCAATGCAGACAAGAAAATTGCTGAGCTTTTAAAACCAAGCCCGAGGTGCTTGCTTCAAACCATACAAGGATTTGTGTAATTTACAGACATAATGAGGATAATTTTTGTCAACAAATCCTTAAGGTTAAGCCATATAAACAGTCTCATGAAGACCTCTATGTAAAAAGGCATTACTAACATCAAGTTACCGTAAAATCTAACCACGAGACACTACAAGAGAAAGAATAGTCCAAATGGTTGTAGGTTTAACAACAGGGCTAAAAGTCTCATTATAGTCCAAGTCATGTTTTTGAGTATACCCCTTAGCTACCAAGTGAGCTTTATATCTCTCAATGCTACCATCCGCATACTGCTTGATTTTGAAAACCTACTGATTTCTAACAATATTCACATTCTATGGTGGTAGAACAAGGTCCCATGTATTGGTTTTATAAAGAGCTTTAAATTCACGGTACATAGCATCTTGCCACTGTTGATATTTAATTGCTTGTTTAAATGTTGCTGGTTCGATAGAGGGAGGTATAGGTATTTTAAAGGATTTGGTGGATGGTGTATGAGGATGTGTTAAATGAATAATGTGAGCATAATGTCATGTTTTATCTAAGGTTGAAGGACGTAGTTGTTGTGTTTTGGCTAAAGTTGAAGGACGTAGTTGCGTTGGGTGTTGACGAGAGAGTGGAGCTGCGGGTTGGTGAGAATTTGGTATGGATTGGTTATGGGTGGATAATGGTAAATCAAAAAAGAGTTGAATACCATCAGGATTAAAAATTGGTTGTGCAGGTTGTTGAGGTATGGGATTAGTTCGGGTAGAAGTGATAAAGGGTGGAGAGGATAAGGTTTTAGAAGAAGAAGAGGTTGGAGTAGAATTGGACTGTGAAGTACAAGATAAAGGAAGAGACATACCTAAATTGGACTCTGTAGGAGAAATGAGCTGAGATACTAGAAGTGTAAGTTGCAACCATGGATTGGATGGGGCAATGGTGGGATTCGATTGGTGTGATTGAGCCAGTTTGGTAAAGGGAAAAAAGTTTCATCAAATTTCACATGTCTGGCCATATAAATTTTACCAGGATCTTTATTAAGACACCTGCAACCATGATAGTGAGTAGAATAACCAAGAAAAATACATTGTTTAGTGTGAAAAGAAAATTTATGTTGATTATAGGGGCGTAAGAGCGGGTAGACAACACATCAAAAAACTTTAAGAAATAAATAGTCTGGATTTTTATTAAAAAGAATTTGAAAAGGAATTTTATTTGCAAGTGATGTAGTTGGGTTGTGATTAATTAAATAAGTGGCAGTTTCAAAGGCATAATGCCAATATTTAAATGGAGCACTTGAATGTCCTAACAAAGTTAGACTAATATTAACAATATGTCGTATTTTTTGTTCAGCAGTCCCATTTTGTTCATGGGTATGAGGACAAGCTAAACAGTGAAAAACCCCAATTTTTTTATAATGTTGAAATAATGGTTTGTACTCACCACCCCAATCTGAGTTGAAGGCTTTAATAGAGCAATTTAATTATTTTTCCATTAAAGCTTGGAATTGATGGAAGATTTGTGGAACATCACTTTTATTCTTAATTGGAAAAAACCAAGTAAATAAAGAGAAATCATCTATAAAAATAACAAAATATTTTTTTCTAGTCGAAGAACAAATGGGGGTAGGTTCCCAAACATCAGAATGTATCAACTCTAAAGGAAAACAACTGTGATTATTTGTAATAGGTAGAGAACTATGATACAATTTTCCAAGACGGCAAGCATGACAATTTGATGAAGAACTAGAAGTTTTAGAACAAGAAAGTCTAACTTTATTAATGAGATGACGAACAACTGAAGCATTAGGGTGGCCCATCCATGCATGCCATGTTTCCAAGTGAGCAAGATAAGCTGTAATGTGAGGAGAATGTTGGCGAATGGTTGGTTGCAACTTATACAATCCTAGTTCACTCATTCCTTGGAGAACGGTGTTCTTGGTCTATATATCATTTACAAAAAAATGGTTAGGATAAAATTCAACAAAACAATTATTATCACGATAAAGTTTTTTGACAGATAATAAAGGTATAGTTATTTGAGGAACATGAAGCACATGTTTAAGGTGTAATGGTCTTATAGGTGAATCAAGTTTAGAAGAGCCAATATGAGCAGTATTTAAACTACAACCATTACCAACAGTGACCTGATTTTTACCTTTATATTCTTCGGCAATACTAAGTGTAGCAAGATCCGGAGTGATATGGTCACTTACACCAAAGGCCGGGTACCATTCAGATGAGCTAGAAGTGTGAGGAGGTGGTCCTAGCAAGGACATATTAGCCTGAGCTGGAGAAAAAAAGCTTGGGGTGGGTCGATAGTTAGATAGAGAACTAGCAAAAGACCAGAATTCAGGTTGGCGAGCAGAAGATCCAAAGAGATTTTATGACCTGATGGTGTGATCAAAGCGGCGGTGGTAGTCAAGAGCAATGTGGTTGTTGTAACTACAAATTTGACAAGAAGATCCTGAGCTATAATTGCCGGAGAAAGAACCGCGACCAAATGTGAAAGAACCACTACAACGACCTTGCCCTAGTCCAGAGCGAGAAGCAGTCTGAGCAACATTTTCCATTAAAGAAAAAGATCATTGAGCCTTTAAAAGAAGTTCATAGGACACAAGCTGACTATGTAGCTCATTGAAGGTGGGTGGATCAGCTAGTTGTTGTAATGCTCCTATGGCACTGTTGAAGTCAAAACCGCATTGGCGATAGATAATATCATTGAATTTTGCTGTGGAAATCGCCTGTCCAGATAAGGTAAGAGAATCAGCAAGATTCTTGGCCTAACAGAGAGACTACGATACTGACTTGTCATCCTTCTTTAAATTATGGAGCTCAATGTATATTTGAGTGTATTGAGCATTATTGACAGTGTTATATGTAGTCTCCAAGGCTTTCCATACTGCTGTAGATGAGTTTAAACTAATCAAATAAGGATATACTTCCTCTGAAATAGAAGACAAGAGCCATGAAAAAAGAAGTTGGTCCTTGGTGAACCAAGTTAAATATTTTGGATTTGGTTAAAAAATCTGAGTAGTTTGATTTTGAATTTGTTTTGGCGGTTGAGGTTCGGAGCCATTAAAAACTCCATGGAGGTTGTAGAAATTAAGAAGAGGTTGGAATTGAAGTTTCCATACGATATAGTTCTTTGAATTCAGTTTAATTGAGGATGTCTGCTGTATATGTACAGGGGCTGTAGTAGTTGTGGAAGAAAGAGGAATTAAAGAAGGTAATTGATTGTTCGAGGAGGTTGAGGTATATGAAGAGATGAAAGAAGACGATGAAGAAGAGTTGGTTGCCATGGTGATATGCTCTTGTTAGATATTAAACTAGAAACTAATATATTTTATATTTAGCATATGTTTAAATAACTACTATTGTTTATAGCATTATTGTCTATAACTAATATTTGTTATAAGTACTATTGTTTAAAGTTTACGATGTATATTTATTTAAGCATATTAAGCTATTATATTTTTAGTATATAACTATAGTATAAATACCTTATGAATGTTAAGTTGTACTCAAGCAATTTTCAAAGAATAAACATATATGTATAAATCCTAGTATCTCTTCTCTTTCTTTTGAGAGTGTGTAAACTTTGTGGGTGCCCATCCGCTTCCAACAAAGTGGTATCAGAGCTATAAAAGTGAAGAATGACATCAAAAGAAACCTCTCTTTCCTTCCATTATCGACAACTCAATAAGACCAATTATGAAAATTGGTCAATTAGAATGAAAGCCATCTTTGGTTCTCAAGGAGTGTGGGATGTACTTGAGAAAGGTGTTGAGGAACCATAAAATGAAGAAACACTGAATCAAACACAAAGGCAAGTTTTGGAGAGGGAGAGGAAGAAAGATCAATGTGCACTCACCATCATTCATCAAGGTTTGGATGATGACATGTTTGAGAAAATTACAAATGAGCCCACGTCCAAGAGAGCTTGGGAGACTCTTCGAAACTCAGTGATGAGAGTTGATAAAGTGAAGAAAGTTCGGCTTTAAACTCTAAGGGCTGAGTTTGAATCACTCTCAATGAAGGAGAGTGAAACAATAACAGATTACACCACAAAAGTGTTAGCAGTGGTGAATTAAATGAAGAGACTTGGAGAAACCATACAAGATGTTCGTGTGGTTGAGAAGATTTTACGCTCTCTAAATCCTAAATTCAATCATGTAGTGGTTGCTATTGAGGAATCTAAAGACTGGGAGGCTATGACGATTGATGAATTGTGTGGATCATTGCGAGCCCACGAAGAGAGAATGAACCGTGGCAAGCAAACACAAGTTGATCAAGCCTTGTTAGCAAATGCATCAATCAAATCTAAAGGTGATTCTTCCACAAGAGGTGGTCATGGTCAACCACGTGGGAGAAGTCATGGTCGAGGATGTGGACGTGGATAAGGGAGAGGTGAACAAAACTCTTTCAATAAAAATAACTAAATTTTAATAAAAAATATTATAAAAATACATAAATTAACCACACATAATACTACTATTTTACACATAATCAGGGCTCATTTGTAATTTTCTCAAACATGTCATCATCTAAACCTTTATGAATGATGGTGAGTGCACATTGATCTTTCTTTCTTTCTTTCTCTAAAGCTTCTTTTTGAACTTGACTTAATGCTTCTTCATTGTCGGGTTCTTCAACACCTTTCTCAACTACATCCCACACTCCTTGAGAACCAAGGAT
>CATIWM010227457.1:0-11321 GCA_949671775.1 Mallotus repandus
AATTTTGGATTTGTGTTGCTAAGGAATTTTTCAAGGAGGATGTGATATTTATCATGGAGATATACTCATGATATGATCTCTGAATTAGCATGACTACAAATGAGAAAACTTACTCCAGCACAAAAAAAAAAAAAAAAAAAACTATAACAATAACTATATAGGACAATGATAGACGTGGCAACTTGCCATATAGTGAGTTGCTACAAATATACTCTTTAGTTTTTATAAATATTCTTTTTAATCCCTATAAAATTATAATCTAAATCTCTATAAAAAATAAAAAAAATTTGTTGTCTGTTTTGCTCCCAATATAGGGGGACTATCAATTGGTGACCTCCTGCGATTTTACTGCTCCATGTCGCAAGTTGCGACAGGGAGCCTTATCCAACTATATATATATATATATATATATATATATATTGGCAACTGGTATGAAAACCTTATACATGCTTTTTTTTTAAGAAGAAGCGAATAACTTTCATTAAAAAGAAAACGATTACAAAATATCAGTCTCAGTCTGAGATTTGTCAAAGAGAGGAACCTCAGACCAGAAATGACGTCGAGGGAAGAAATGGGCTGCCTTAGCTAAGACATGAGCAGCTCCATTACCTTGACGTTTTACAAAATTAATTGACGCTAAGCGACAGTACTACAAGACATGTTTACAAGCTCCAATAACAACTCCAAACTCCGATAGATCAGTTGTGAAGGAGCTAAGAGCATCAACCACCAACTTGCATCAGACTCAACGATGATTTTTGAGAGACCACTATCATACAACCAGCTTAATGCTTCCTTAAGGCAAAGACCCTTCGCCAAACAACCATCAAATTTACTAGGCAAGCTGTGCGTTTGACAATGAAGAACATGACCATCACATTCTCTCAAAATCATACCAAAACCAATAGACGAACTACCTACATCAATGGCAGCATCTATATTCAACTTTAAAAATCCCCTACTTGGCTTCTGCCATTTTACATTCTCAATTCTAGTAGACTCGCCCCTAGGAAGAGGTTGATTTTGATAAATTTGAAAAACTTGTAAATATTGCAAAGCAGCGGATACACATGCAACTGGGGGCTGATGGGCATTATTCCAGACTAAATTATTTCGTTGTAGCCAAATTGCCCAGAGAATCATACACACCTTTTCACACCCCGCCTCGTCATACTACGCAAACATAGCTGCTAACCAGGGAGTAAAATCCTCAATGGTAACAGCTACCAAAGGAATATGGTCAACAGACCAGCATTCAGAAGCAAAACCACAGTCCACAAACAGATGCATACTATGCTCCCCAACATCGTTACAAAAAGCACATGTATTTGGAACCTGACAGCCCTTTAAAAACAAACGCTCTCTAACAGGTCAATAATCCATACAACACTTCCAAATGAACAATTTAATTTTTGGAGAAATATTCAACCTCCACATCCGAATCTAAGAACAACCCTGAGAACCACTTGGAACATTCACTAATTGTTTCACAGCAATCCGATACCCTGATCGAACAAAATACATACCTCATTTTTCATAGTTCCAAATGAGCAAATCCTAGTTATCCTTTTCCCTTGTAGTAAGCTTAAGAATTTCTTCCACATCCTGATTATCAAAATTTTCAGATAATAACTCAACGTCCTACTCATAGCAACTTGGAATACGTAAATCAGCAACTCCCAAAAAAAAAGACAAATCATCAACAGGTTGAGATCAAATTCTGAATTTCGGAGCTTATTTTACCCAAGGATCTTCCCACACTCTAATGGATTTGCCATCCCCAATCCTCCAATAACAACCAGCTTTAAGAATGAAAATTGAATTCCAAATGCTTCACCAAATAAAGCTAGGATTAGACCCTAAGGTAGCGTTAAACAAAGTCCCTTCACGGAAATATTTCACGTTGATAAGCCGACTAGAAAAAGCATTTGGTTTATAAAGCAAATTCCACCCTTGTTTAGCTAAGAGTGCTAGATTAAAGGGTTGCAAGTGTTTAAAACCCATCCCACCATCTTCTTTATGAGAACATAACTTATCCTAAGATGCCCAATGAATCCGCCTCTTAGTTTCACCCTTAGAACCCCACCAAAAGGAATTCATCATTCTTTGCAATTCTTTACGAAGAGAAACAGACAATAGAAAAACACTTATGCAGTATGAAGGAATTGCTTGAGCCATAGACATAAGAAAAATCTCTTTACCCGCTTGTGAAAGCATACAACAATGCATACAAAAAAGCCTCTTCCATATTTTATCCTTCAAAAAGCTGAAGATCGTACGTTTGCTTCTACCAATTAGAGAAGGAAGACCAAGATATTTACCCGTGTCCAAAGGATTAGAGACTTCTAAAATCTGCTTAAGATAGGAACGAGTACTTTCATCCACATTAAAACTAAAAGCAACACCTGACTTCTATCGTCATAAACATAAAGTAAGTGCCTCATCATTTTACATTTCTCAATATTAGCACAGAAGAAAAGAAACTATCGTCCACAAACAATAGATGGGAAATAGGAGGAGCACCTCTACATACTCTAACACCATAAATATCATCTCTCGCTTCAGCTTTTTTAATCAAGCTTGAAAGACCCTCCGCATAAAGAATAAAGAGATAAGGTGAGAGAGGATCGCCCTGACGCAACTCTCTACTAGGAATCACCGAACCAATTTCTTTTCCATTAACCACAATATTATAATGAACAGAAGTCACACAAGATATAAGCCAATTAACCCATTTATCTGATAAACCCATCTGCACTAACACAACTCTGAGGAATGGCTAACGGATATGATCATACGCCTTAGATATGTCAATCTTAAACGCAACATCCCCATTCTTGCCTTTGGTTTTCCCTTTCATAGAATGTAGAACCTCAAATGCCACAATGACATTATCCATAATGGCTTTGTTAGGAACAAAAGTTGATTGCTCCAAGGAAATAAGGTTTGGCAAAATTGATTTTATTCTATTTGCCAACAATTTTGCCACAATCTTATATAGCACGTTGCATAAAGTGATTGGGCGAAAATCTCTTATAGAAAGGGGATTATGACGTTTAGGAATTAAAATAATATTAGTGGCCATCAAAGAAGTAGGAAACACACCTGTCGATCAAACTACTGCGAACAGAAAGAAAATATATCATAGCCCATTTAAGACAAAAAATGTTGGAAAAATCCAAGACTCAGTCCATCAGGGCCTGAAGCCTTGTTTGGGTGCATCTCAAAAATAGCTCGGTGAAACTCATCCATAGAGAATTGCTCATTAAAAAAAGCCGCCTCCGACTCAGAAATCCTTTTAGAAATAAAGCTCACATCCAACAGAGGTAGATTAGAATCATCATGGAATAAAGAAGAAAGATAGTCCAGAATTAATTGGTGCATGTCCACTTCATTATTTATCAAAGACGCAATGCCATTTTTTCTTCTGCTATTGGACGCCACTGAATGAAAGTATTTGCTATTTCTGTCTCCATCCTTATACCAGAAAATTTTCGCTCTTTTCTGCCAGTTCTCCATATCAAGAAGACAATACAAATCATATTTTAGATTAGCTACCTCATCACTTAACACATCTGATGAATCATTCATAGCCGAATAGAGCTTCTTCTTAACAACTTTAATTCTGGAACGAAATTGAAGTTGGAATTGAGTACCCAAGATGACATACCTTCAATACACCTCTGAATTTTATCCAAGAAAGGTAAAGAGTCATTAGCTAGCCAAATATCCTGAACTGAAGTAACAAAATCCATCTTCTTCAACTAAGAATTCTCAAATCTGAAACGAGAAATACCATGAGCATCGTTTTACGAGATAAGAGACAAGAAGAGTGGGTGATGGTCAGATACATACGTAAAAGCACAAGTAAGAGACGCCGGAAATAAATTGAGCCAACTCTGGGAAACTAGACATCTGTCAATACGTTCGTCTATTAAGGAACCAAATTGGTGCCCTCTCTCCCATGTATATTTATAACCCAGCAACAGCATGTCATATAACTCACAATCAAACACAACTTGTCGAAACCCATTCAATAACCAATTAGGTTGAGGTTGCCCCACTCTTTTATCATCATGAGACAACATGTCATTAAAATCGCCCATCAAACACCACAGGGAAGAATTCTGACAATACAAAGAACGTAGGAGATCCCAAGATTGATGACGTTTAGACCCATCAGCTTGTCCATAAAAGCACGTGAATCGCCAAGTATTAGAATCAAATCCAGTAACAAGAACATCCACATGAGAAAAAGAAAAAGAAAGTAAATCGATAGAAACTGAATCATTCCAAAGAATAGCTAAACCACCACTATGACCAACACTATCCACATAAAAACACCCCGAATAATTCAACTTCACTTTTATTTCATCAATTTTATTAAAATGGACAAAAGTTTCAAGAAGAAAAAAAAATAGAAGGCCTATGAGACCTAATCAAGTCTCTTAATGCTAATACTTCTCATAGATTTCCCAGACCACAACAATTCTAGCTAAGACACATCAGGCTCCCGACGGGGTTCAGTGGCGAACTCGGCCATAAAGTTGGAAAAACCTTATACATGTATTAAGTTAGCATAATTGACATTATCATGAAAATTTTGAATATGTCATGTTTATTTTGAATATTTTATATTTAATTAATAAAAAAATATTTAAAATAGATATAAATTTTTAAAATTAAAAATTAAATAATCAAATAGTAAAAATTCTTTTCAAAACACTAAAAAATTAAAAATTTAAGTTTTAATACCGTAATTCCTTACATTATTTTTTTTGAAAAGAAAAGAAAATATCATTACTCAGAAATCATTACATCAGATAGCAATAAGTCTCCCACAAAAACAGGAGCTTGTTGCCATAGGTGAGGACTAGCGTGAAAGGGAGCAGCTTTCACTAAAGCATGTGCTACTCTATTAGCTTGTCTTCGTACAAAAGAAACCTCAACATTAGAAATCTTAGACGCAAGAGACCTACACCTGCTCGGGATACAACCTATCTCTGAATCATCAACTTGCGACCCATTAAAATTATCCACAACAGATTTGGCATCTAACTCAACTAAAACATTACGAAAACCAGCTGACTTCAACCAAGTAAGGGCTTCCTTAAGTCCAATAGCCTCTGCAATAAATGAAGGAAAATTGCCAACCACTGTTTTAGAGAAACCCATCAAAAACACACCTGCACTGTCACACACAACCACACCAACTCCTATAGCAGATCCATTGAAGGGCACTGAAGCATCTACGTTACATTTAATCCAACCTACTGGAGGACATCTCCAACTATCAATAGAGTGCAACGTCTGACCGGACTCATGAACACTGTGACAGCTCTGTGCCTTCACGTAGTTTCGTAAAAAATCAAGGCTATTGTGAACTATATGATTAGCAGATGGAATTTTTTCATTCCAAAATAACAAATTGCGAGCACACCATAAACCCCATAAGATCATGCAACTTTAGCAATATAATCAAGATCATATGAAGAAAACAAAAACTCCAACCATGATGTAAAGAAATCACTCTGATAATGGGAAGGAGCGAGGCCTGATATAGACCAACAACATTCAGTAGCCAAAGGACAATCAAGAAACAAATGCTCACCATAAGTATCATAAAACACATAACGATTTGCCACCTGAATACCTTTCAAAACAGTCTATCCCAAGTAGGAAGAAAGTTACAACAAGCTCTCCATAGAAATAGTTTGACTCTTGGAGGTATATGAAGCTTCCAGATTTTGGTCAAATCTGGAATGATACCACCAGACATAGAAAAAGCAAGATCACAAGCAACCCTATATCCAGACTTAACCGAATATAAACCCCGCTTCTCAAAATGCCATATTAACTTATCGGACACATCATCATCACTTGCAGGGAGACGCAAGATGTTAGCAACATCGGTAAGAATAAAGAGTTCAGAAAGCAATTCTTTATTCCACTCCATTTGATTATATCTATATAAATCTTTAACAAAAATATCACCATAGTTTGAAGGCTTAGGAGTGCGAATCAGAAAAGAAGGGCTTCCACTAAGCCACGGGGTAGACCAAACCTTATTAGAAGAACCATCACTAATACGCCATGTACAACCATTCAAAAGCACCTGCTTGGAACTCCAAATACTCTTCCAAACAAAACTTGGATTCAAACCCAAATTTAAATCAAAAAAATTCCAAAAATGGAAATATTTAGCTTTGATAATACAACTACATAGAGTATCAGGTTTAGAAAGAAAATTCCAAGCCTATTTAGCTAACATAGCTATCTTGAAAGAGTGCAAATGACGAAAACCCATACCACCCATATCTTTACGCACACATACCCTGTCCCAAGATGCCCAATGCATAGATTTAACAACACTACCTTTAGAACCCCACCAAAAAGAATTCATCATTCTTTGAATCTCATCACGAAGAGTAGGCAATAAAAAATTACTCATCGCATATGTAGGAATAACCTGAATGACAACCTTGAGAAAAACTTCTTTTCGAGCTTGAGACAAAACCCGACCCTGTCTAGTAAATAATCCTTAATCCAAACTCTATCCTTAATGAAAGAGAAAACAACTTTTTTATTTCTTCTAATAAGGGAGGGCAAACCCAAATATCTACCAGTATTTAGCGGATTAAAAACATTAAGAGCAGCCATAATATCATTACAATCCGATTGATCCACATTGGCACTAAAGAAAATACTAGATTTATTAAAATTAATAGCTTGTCCAGAATCTCTTTCATACTTAATAAGAATATCCTTTATAACATAACATTCTTCCGTATTAGCACGAAAGAAGAAAAAACTATCATTCGTAAACAAAAGATGAGATATGGTAGGAGTACCATGACTAACCTTACAACCATGAAGAAGGTCCCTTTCCTCATCATTTTTAATTAAAATAGATAGCCCCTCTGCACACATAATAAACAAATAAGGAGACAATGAATTCCCCCTGCCTGAGACCACGTTGAGGAATGATAGGGCCAAACTCCTTACCATTCAAAGCAATATTGTATCTAACAGTAGAAACACACATCATAATCCACTTCACCCATTTTTCAGCAAAACCCAACCTAATAATCACAGCAGATAAATAAGACCAACAAATCTTATCATGAGCCTTACTTATATCAATTTTAAAAGCCATATCTCCAATTTTTCCTCTGGTTTTTCTTTTCATTCCATGAATCACCTCCAAAGCAACAATGACATTGTCAATAATAGAACGACCTGAGACAAAATTTGATTGTTCTTCAGAGATAAGAGAAGAGAGAATAAGCTTTAATTAATTTGCTAACACCTTATCCATGATTTTATAAATGACATTACACAGTGCGATAGGTCAAAATTCACACATAGAAGTAGGATCAGCAAGCTTAGGAATAAGAACAATAGTAGTGTCATTCAAACCTGGCGGAAAAGACCCCACTTCTAACCACTGAATGTAGGACTGATAAATATACGTCCCAAGTATGGACCAAAATTTCTGAAAAAATGTAGGATTAAGTCCATATAGTCTCAGAGCTTTTATCCAGAAGCATTTGAAAAGCCGCTACTCGAAACTCCTCTGAGGTAAAAGGAGAGAGCAAAGAATTTGTTTGATAAGAAGACACCAGTAGCTTAATGTAATCAACATTCAAACTCGAAGAAGCCAAAACATTCGAAAAAGGTGAAGAAAAATAATCCACAAAAACCTTACCCATCTCTACCGAATCTTCAACCAACACCCCATCATCACGATATAGCTTAAAAATTCTATTTTGTCTGCGACGTGAAGAAGCAGAAACATGGAAAAATCTGCTATTAAAATCCCCACCTTTTAATCATAAATTGCGAGCACGTTACTTATAATAACTTTCCTCTACCCGAAGCAAGTCATTAAGCTTTGTACGTTGCATGGCTATTTGCGTTGCAGTCCCATTCTCATCTGACACCATTATCCGATGCAACTCAGACTTAGCTTGACATATTTGAGAACGAAAATATTTAATGGAGTTACTTTCCCATTCAGACATCACTTTCACACATAAATCCCACTTAGCCAAAAGAGTTAACCCTTCCGTAGAAGTCCAATTATCCTTCACTAAATTAATAAAATCAGGTTATGTTAGCCAAGAATTTTCAATTCAAAATTTCCACCCACGCATATCATGAACCCGCTCATAAGTATGAACCTCAATTGGCAAATTATCTGAAACAGAGGAAACCAGAGAATGAAGACTTGCATTAAGAAAGAGAGCAAGCCAATTATCTGAAACCATAGCCCTATCCAACCATTATTGGACAAAGTAATTAGTTCCTCGTCCCCTCACCCAAGTAAAATCACTTCTATAAAGAAACAAATCAACTAGCTCACAATGCTCTACAGTTTCCTGAAAACCATCCAGCAACCATTGGGGATATTCAGTGCCGCCAAGTTTGTCTGAAGGACTTAGAAGATTATTAAAATCTCCTATAACACACCAAGGAAGAGATGAACTATTCTTAATGGATTTAAGAAGACCCCAAGTTTCAACACAACGACTCCTCTCAGGATGCCCATATAAACATGTACAACGGCAATTTTGCCCATCCGCTTCTGAAATACAAACATTAATATGATGTTGCAAAAAACCCAACACAGAATAAGAATCACTATTTTTCCAAATGAAAGCTAAACCACCACTTCGACCATCATGATCAACACAAAAACACCCAGAATAACCAAGAAAAGTTTTCATTTCATTAATTTTATTTTCATGGACAAGAGTCTCACATAGAAAAATAAAATATGGCCTATGAGAAGTAATAATGTCTCGCAATGCTAAGACTACATGTGGGTTGCCAAGCCCACGGCAGTTCCAACTAACGCAAATCATTGGGTACAGCGGGGCTCCTTAAGAAGCCCGACCTATATAACAAGGTCCTTAGTAACAACACCAAGCGAATCCGAATACGCATACACTGTCTCCAAGAACCACCATTACCTTCCGCATCATATTCGACAAAATCACCAACTAAGTTTCCTAACCTTTTTCCTATTGATTCGGACATGTAACCCAAAGGAAGGTCATGTACCTGAACCCATGCAAAACTATGAAAAAGCTGAACCGCAGAGGGTGTCTCACCTTGCTGCAAATGGTGAACCAACAAAAAATGCCCCTTATACGTCCATGGACATCCTTCTAACACCCTCTTCAAATCCAAAGCATGATAAAATTTAAATAAATAACGTTGGCCATCAAGTTCTTTAATATTCACCCCGTTAACAGGTCTCCACAATCCCGCCTAGCGATTTCTTAGAGCAATAAAATTAAAACTTTTGTCAGTAAGGAAGCGCCTAACCAAACAAAAGTCATTGAATGGAACATCATCAGCAGCCCTGTCAGCATCTAAATTGAACTCATCTTCTTCCGCAGCAGAAAGTGATAAATCTTTAAAATTATCCTCCATGGTGAAAAGATAAAATGGACAATAGAAGAACAGGAAAAGAAGAGAAGAGAAAAGAAGATTCTCAACTAGACGGAGAGAAACCATACGCTCTCAACGAAGGAGAGAAAAACTTGTTGTATATTGTTTTAAAACTTAAAAAATTATTCCTTACATTATTTTTTAAATAAAAGATAACTTTTTATAATAATAATAATTTAAAATAATATAAACTCAATCCAATAATTTTATAATAAGCAATTCAGGTTTTGACAAAACATACATAGACAAACATACACGGCAAATCATATTTATACATGTTGCATGATAATTTAAGTAAATTAAACATAAATAATAATGTGTGTTTTTGCAAAATATAATTTTTATTTTTATCTTAACTACCGGTGTTTAAAATTTTTTAAATTCTAATTAACCCGTTTAACCCGCAAAATATAGATTTTAGTAGTCTAGTGAATAGACAATTTGCTTGAATGTAGCTAAATGGTCATGGAAAAGAGGTATGAAGGCATCTATGCTTATAATTTTTATTTTTATCTTAACTACCGGTGGTTAAAATTTTTTAAATTCTAATTAACCCATTTAACCCGTAAAATATAGATTTTAGTAGTCTAGTGAATAGACAATTTGCTTGAATATAGCTAAATGGTCATGGAAAAGAGGTAGAAGGCATCTATGCTTCCATCTCCTATGAACGAAGGCAAAAGAAACATTGATCCTTGAGTTGGGAGATAAGATGGCATAAATATATATAAGGTCTTCCACCTCCAAAATCCAAGTCATAAAATGGGAACCTTAGCCAACTATCAACTTCCAGATCAGGGCATAACACAAACTTGTTCATCTCGGGTGACGTCGCCATCTGTACGAGATCTTGATCTTTCTTTGCCTCATGATTAGCAAAATCAATGACTGACTTGAAATAGTTATTGTTAACATTTGCAACAATATCATGGATTAGCTTGGTTGTATATGCCAATGGCTCTTTTAATAAATCTTTGACTCTTGCACTTGGAAATGCCCATAGCACCAAGTTGCCAAAGTACTCATTGGGCGCTCTTAGATTCATTCTCTTTCGACCATTCACTGAGATTTTAACATGGGCTTCTCAAATCTGCCAAGTCCATGAGCTCATATTATAGCTCACAACAGATGAGCTAGCAAGATCTCAAAAGTATGAACAAAGAAGACTATGAATAAAAAGAAAAGATGAGAAAAGATGAAAATGATTTTTGATATCTTATTCTTAGGCAATAACCCTATATTTATACTGTACAAAGTCAATTATGACCAACAAATGAGGCATAATTATAGCAACTAATTGATACATATTTACAATATTTGATTATGATTCAAATCCTTATGATTTCTGTCCTTTCCTTTCATACTCCCCCTCAAACTGATAATAGAACAACATCAGTTTGTTATGATAGAAGTTGTGGGAAGATTTGGTTTGTGATTTTGTAAAGAAATCAACCAATTGATCTTTAGATAAAACATGAGGAAGAATAATAAGACCTTGTTCAAATTTCTCTCGAAAAAAATGAAAATCCACTTCAATGTACTTAGTACGTTCGTGGAAAACTAGATTACTAGCAATTTTAGCAGCATTTTCATTATCACAGTATAAAGGAGTGGGGGACGTTAATAAGATGTCAAAATCTTGTAACAATCGTTGTAGCCAAATGATTTCCCCACAAGCTGATGACTTTGCTTTATATTTTGCTTCAGTAGAAGACTTGGACACAGTGGGTTACTTTTTAGACTTCCAAAAAATAAGAGATTGACCAAGAAAAACACAATATCCAGTGGTAGAGCATCGAGTATCCAGGCATCCTGCATAGTCAGCATCAGAAAAGGCTTTTAACATTGGAGAAGAGGTAGAA
>CATIWM010227527.1:0-15592 GCA_949671775.1 Mallotus repandus
ATAAGAGGATGTTGTGACCAGCTTGACCAATACATGCAAATCACTTGGAAAATATTAATGATCAAAGGATACCACTTAATTCACTTGTTATATGCTGGCCAGCAAAATCAATTGTCACTTGTCATTTGTTTCACTTGAACCCGGGTGCAGTATTGTCTTGCAAGGCCACAGCAAATAAAAGGAACAAAAGTATATACATATGTAATATTTGAATTTTGTATTTATTTTATGAGATGTTTGAAATGTTTGTTTTAGCCTTTAGAATTTAATTGATGTTTATCTTCATTGAGTCGCAACTCACCAAATCCTAATTATTTTTCCAGATAGAAAAGCTTGAAGTGTGACTATTTTGAAGCATATAGCATGGTAGTTAAAGCATGGAGCATAGGTTGTCGGCCGAATCCAGACTCTCTCTCTCTCCTTGTAGCATACATATGCCCATTAGTTAATGTAAAATGTTTGTATGCGTGTACGGATAATTATAAGTGTGTTCAGTAATAATTACATACGACTAACGGATGCTTAATAATAATATGAGATATCATGATATGTATCAATACTACGGGTGTAGTGTGTTACAGCTTTTGGTTAATATTATTTATGTCTTCTGCTTATTTTGCTTGTATATGCATATTTGCATTCTTGGCTGATGCAATGATGAATGCTTCCACGAAATTTTATGACAACAAGCTCACTTGTGCTGCAATTTTGTGGGGGGCATTTATTGCAGCTAAAAATTGTGGTCAAGTTTCTTATATGAAGTACAAATTAAAACTGAGTATCAACCAAGTTACTTTTTTACAAAATCTGAGTATAAGCCAAGTTAATTTTTTATTTTCTTCTTTTGCAAGATTTTGTTAGATGTTGTTGCTTATATATGCATAATCCTTCTTTGTTTTTTTGTTGATGGGTTCTGAATCAGATTGAACTTCAATCATTGAGGGATAGTTGAATCATTTTTTTGGTATATAATTATAGGTTCATTTGATTTTGTATCTTAGAAAAATCAAATGTAAATGGTTCTAATTTGTTTTGTTTTTTTTTTGCTACATTTGATATATTGAGCCCATTAAATGTAATTGAAAATATAAATTGAATTCTTATACATAGTTTTTGGACCAGTTTGTAATATTTTTGTGGGTTTCGGCCCTTAATATATAATTACAGTCTTATGTTTTGTGTTTGGGCTCAACAATTTCAAGCCCAAAGCCAAAAACCGTTTGGCCTACCCGATTAACACCCGAACCCACACCTAACCTAAATTGTCGGATTGTTATAGAAATTGGTTGCGGTTCGGTGTCCATTTAACAAATACCGAATCCACTCGGTTTTCTATTTCCCACACCCAAGCCTAGCCGACCCGCCCAATGAACACCCCTAAGTATAATTATAAGTAAAAATGACTATGTTACCCTCTTTTTCTCATTAAAACTAAATGAATTAATTAATATAATCAAACTAATTAATCTGCTTTATCCTTAAGGAAACTCATTTATCTACCTAGTTCTAGTAATCAGTGCAACTTTTTTTATTTAAAATAAAATTCTTTTCCCACATAAATTGTGATTTTTATACAAAATAAGATTCTTCTCCCACCAAAATTTTCAATCAAAAATTATGAATAGTTTTAATTCCTTCCAATTGTTAGTATTAGGAATAGTTTTAATCACAATATATTCTTTGAACAATTGCTGCGTGAATTTATTTTTTCATTTAAAATAAAATATAATTATTTTTTAAACATTTCTTCAATTTCGTGAAGGAATATATATGCCAAGTTTTTTTTATTACGGTGCAAAATGAAATTGCTAATTAATGAATTGACGTTGGAAAAGAAAAAAAATTGGAGTTAAAAGTGTTTCATAAATACTCAAGTGCTAGAAAAAATTTAATTTAAAAATAAGATAAAGATAAATTTAAAAAAGAAAAATTTATTTTTTATTGATAATCTCAAAAAACAATTGGAGTGAAATAAATTATATTTTTTTAAAAAGATAATTACAAAAGAATGGAAGGAGTATATATTTTTAATTTTTTTGTTGCTATCATATTTTTAATTTTTGGTTTGTTTATTTTAGCGGCTCTTTTGTTTTTTTCTCTTTATTTTGGTTTGCGAATAGTGATTGTCAAGATTTAATACCACCTATGTGGTTGGACATAGCCGTTTTCCCTCAATTCGTTAACCTACTTACGCAACGGATTTATATATATATATATATATATATAAATAATTTTTGCGGTGGTTATTCTAGATGAATATTCTAGTTTGCTCATCTGCATTGTACTTTGTTATCTACCAATGAAACTTCTTAGTCAGTTAAAAAAAAAAAAAAAAAATCGTTGTAGCTTGTAGCAACATCAACAGTAATTTTTTTTCCTCTTAGTTAATTTTTAAAAAAAAATTAGTTTTGAAAAATTTAGTAATTTCATTAATGTATAATGTATATTTTTAAGTTTTTATAAATTATAAAAATAATTAATAATTTAAATATTATAATTAACTACTAAATATTACATATTTAATAATAAAATATAATATATTTGAGAAAATCTTAATATTTATACTAAAATTATAAATTTGAAACAAAATTACTACAAATCGAAAATGTTTCATTTTTTTTATACAAATATTTAGTACCACATAAATAGCACCGTATAGAATGCCACATCAATACTTCCACACTTATTTTTAATTAAAATTAATTTTGCAACTTATTTGTTAAATTTAAATATTTTTTCAAAATTTTAAATTTAATTAAAATCTCAACAAGTCAAAGAGGTTTAAATTTTTTTAGAACAATACGCCTATATTTTATTAATAAAAAAAGTTAGTATTTGAAATATTTATCATAAATTCAACATTTTGGTGTGATATTTTAATTATACAACTAAGCAACACTTTTTTTTCCAATTTTATACTCACAAAATTTAAATTAGATACTAAATCAACAATTGATAATTAAAAGGACAATATTTTATGTGGTTGTGATATTTTATTATTTTACCCCTTCTTAACTAGTTACAAGCTATAGGTGTTTAAATCATAATACGACGGGTTTACCCAGCTCATTTTAGATTTTTAGACTTCATCATTTTAATTAATTGTTAAAAAAAATAAAATTTCAAAAAAAAAATTAGAAATTTCGAAAAAAAAAAGTTGATTAAGATTGAGGGCAAAATAAGAATTGTTGCAGAAGATTTTGTTGTCTCGCAATTATCTTTAAAGAAAATTATTGTTGTAAAATTATTTTTGTACGAATGACTCATCTATCTATGAGGTCTAAATTAATTATATTTATCTAAATTTTTGATAGATTTCATAGATAGAAGTATAGAACTCATCATAATTATGATAATAAAACTTGAATCAATAGTATTCCTTATGAAGAGAAATTAGATTTTGTATCAAATATGCATATAATATTTTCATGGTAAATGAGAGTTTGAGATTTAGTTACTAGGATGATAGCCTTGACACTAGTTCTGTCAAATTGAAAACCAGCCAAGTTCTTTTCCAGAACCCAGAGCAACACGTGTACAAAATCCTTATCACTTGTATCTTCACTGCGACTCATGTTACCATTAGCATCAATATGTTCTTCAACTACTGTATCAAAGACATCATCAAGCTCCATAGCAACTTTCCGCATTTTAGCAAACAACCCATCCACATGACTAATCCAAGCAAGACATGGGATGTACTCTCCAACATCGAAAACACCCAGAAGCTCATTTGATTCTCTTAAAATTTCCTGGAACATTCTCCTTCCTTGATATGTTCCGCTATATTTTCTGCCCAAGGCTACTCTGCAAATTATATCATTCGTGAGCCTTGAAAAGAGTTCACTTAAATTGAGTGGTGAAGATGATGAAGTTTTCATCTTCTCAATCATGGAAGCTGTCTCTTCTTCTCTAACATTTCTAAAAGATTGTACCCTTTTGTTACTTAGCAGATGAAGAACACAGACGCTTTTTATCTGCCGCCAGTATTCGCCATAAGAAGCTGTGGCCACATCTTTCCGGTCATAAGCGAGTATCTTAAAAGCAGCTGAATTGGGTCTGTTTGCAAATATAAGATCGTAAGTTTTCATGATCTCTCGCGCCATATCAGTTGATGAGAGTACAACAACTGGTACGCTACCAAAGTGAAGTAACATGACAGGGCCATGAACGTGAGCTAAGGATTTTAGAGAACGATAAGGGTGAAGGAGAAAGCTACGACGTTGAAGAATATCAATGGTAACAACAAAGTGGCATTGCTTCCATGTTGCTGTAGCAATTCAAGAAAACTTATCATTTTCTTTTTCTCTATTGATTTTGGTGCTTCTGTTCTTGGAATACTGAAGTATGAACTATATAGCTAAAATATAAGATTCTTACCTACTTGGGTGAGTTACATTTAACGGTGGAATTTGTACTAGAGACACATATTTCACTTTTAGTCAAGTGTAAAATACTTATACGATATGATACAAATTTTACTGTAAGGTGTAATACATCTGATGTAAATTTATTGATTTTTTCTGAAATTATTTTAAAGTAGGAAGTTTCATATTTGATCAAATTATTTACAAAATGAGAATTAATCTCATATTCAATATAATAAAAGAATGCCTCATAATTATAAAAAAAATTCAAAATATTACATTAAATTATTAAACATAGGACATATATTTTAAATATTTTATATCTAATTCTTAAAAATATATAAGTTATACATACATATTTTTTGTTACAAAATTTAACGATCAAATTATATATATTTTAAATATTTATGTATTGTTTTTCATGAATTTATTATAATTTTTTAATGAATTTTTAATATTCGTTTGTTATTTTTTAAGAACTTGTTGTAAGTCTTAAATATTATCATATATGTTGCTATGTTTTACATAAATAGCGTTTCTGTGCATTTGAAGTTTTCACTCCACACCCAAAAAAAATATGTGGTGATAGCATTTTTTTCGTTCAATGTTACATATTGATTACAACTGAAACACACTATATATTATTATTATTATTATTATTATTATTATTACAATTATTTATAGTAGTTATATATAGAGTGTGTGATAGATATTATTTTCAGTAGTATAAAGATATTATTTCCAGTAATATAATATAAACCAAAAGACATGATCTGCATATTTTAAGGATTGAACTAATGACCTCTTGATCATGGGTGTCTCACCTTAGCCCTTGGCTGGTGATAATATGTTAAGCTTTGAGAATAGGTCAAATCCACGGTATATGTGGTGATAATTAAACTTTGACCATAGGCCTAATCCGCAGTATATGTGGTGAGAGCACTTCTCCGTACGCTTTTAAATGTCTTATGCTATTTCACTACAAAATGTTGGCAAATCCCTAAAATTTTACATAATTGAAGAGTGATGTATATGTTTTATTTTTTTTAGTAAACTTTTTTTATTTGTATTTATTTTATTTTTGAATATATATGTTCAACTTTATTTAACTTCTATAATATTATAGTAGAAAGGTGTTTATTTTTATATATTTTAACACATGTAAAGTGCTAAAAATGAATTTTAACTTAATACAAATAAAGTCAAAAATTAAAATGAACGGATTGAAAATTTACATTTTAATTATATTGCTATTCTGATTTAAATATTATTTCAATCTATGTAAAATTATTGTGTTTATGCCAATATATATTTGTAAAATATTTCAACTCTATATATTATAGAGATTAAATATATTTATAATAAAAGTATAAAAATCAATTAAAATTAAATAATATTAAATATTAGGATGAAAATTTTTGTATTTCACCATTTTATATCTACACTTCTTCATTAATATTTTTAGAACATAAATAGAACAAATATCTTTAACTGTACTATCTACTTTTAATAAGTTTAACATTTTAAAATTTAAATAGCACAAATATTTTCAATTTAAATATCTACTTTTATTAATAAAAAATTTTAAAATATATTCATTGCTTACTAAATATTAAACCGCATCTATGAAAGAAATATAGTTTTTTAAAGTTCACAAAAGGCATAAATTCTTACTAAATTATTATTTTTTTAAAAAATAAAAATAATATTTATATGTATGATAATTTATTTTCATTTTAAGTGTTAGAAATAAATTATTTAGTGAGTGTTAAGCTTAATTATTTTTTAAAATTGATTTAAAATTCGTATTTATTTCTACATATGACTTCGCATATTTAACTTAAACTAATTAGTCTCTTTGAATTTTATATCTCCCACCATTTTCATAAAACATGTAATTATTAAAATAATAATTATTGATTTTAGTTGTCAAATTTTCTATATTATTCTATTATTTTAGTAGTGCATAAAAATACTTGTTACAGTAAAATCATATAATATAAATAATATAGACATTAATTGATCTATTTAGAACTAAATTATAATTTTTATAAATTTGATTTCTAAGGTTGATAGCAAATGATAAAATTAAAAAATTAAAAAAATTTAATTTCTAATTTACAAAAATTTTCTTAATCTAACTTTAAAATTTTATTTATCAAATACATATTATATATTTTTGACCCATTCAGAAAAGAGAGATTCAATTCCAGTTGAGATCGTAATATCTATAACGTCTTTGCCAACAGAACAAACAATGCAGGACAAATATATACTGCATTTTACTTCTCGTCAAACAACAGTCTCATTCTATTTGAAAGGAAAAAAATAGATTTGACACATATCAATTTTGGATTCACCACTTGTTGAAACACAATAGCAAAATCTAAAAGCAATGTCAAACATTTCTTTAAATTGTGAAATGCTATGTAATTAGGTGCACGAATATAATTATCATTTTTGGTGGAAAAAATGTAATCATATATGCTGGTGACAATTAAATTGATCACTCTCCTTTCCATCATATATATGCTAGCAAATTACTAAAAGATGTGCTGCCCAAATTTTAAAAACTAATTTGATAATATTTTTTTGCATACTTATATGATTTTGAATTGCAAATTAGATTTATAACGTATGTTAATTTTAAAAAAAATTAACATAAGTACTTTTTTCCGATAGGGAGTCTCTTCTCTCTTCAAGAACTAAGGTCTTCTGGTTTTCATTAGAATTTTTTTTTATATAATGTCTCCATTGGTTGATAGCTATAAAAGCTTTGATTAATTTGAAATTTGAACCAGATGAGCATACAAAAGGGACAAAACTCTTCCAACACTTATTTTCTTTAGATATACATAAAATTCACACGTGAGAATTTATTTATGCTATGTTTGAATACAAAGAATTTGAGCATAAATTTAGATTTCAATTAAATCTTTTGTTTGGGAACTACATGGATTTGTATTTGTAAGCATTTGAAACAAATCCACAAGGCATTTAATAGCTCATTTGGTGAGGATTTAAAATGACATGTATCTATATGTTATTTGAAATCCTTATATTTAAAATTCAATATGTGAAATCTTTATATTTAAAATTTAATATTTGAAATCTAAGATTTCAAATAAATACTTGCATCCAAACATACTTTTTAAAAAATCTAAACTCTTTGTTACTTAAACAAACAAATTTTGGTCTTAAAGATATTTTTCATCGTGTAATATTTCACGTTTGCAGTTCCAATTTCCAATGTTTCGCTTGCTTAAGGCTCAAGAATTGGAAATTTTCTTTAAAAAAATTTACTCTTATGAAGGAAAAAAAAAAGGATAAAATGAATTTAAGGCAAACAGCCCCATATAATTTCAAGCATGAAAAGTTGTTTGGGGCGGCTATTATCAGAAAAACCTTTTAATCTCAAAGGTTTATGATGTGCCATTCTTACAATAATTACTAGAAAAAGAAAGTAAAGTATTCACCAACCAAAATTGCGAAAAGGAAGCCTCAGTCGTGACCGTAGTCCCAACTTATCGTGGTTGACCCATAAGGGTAGTATTGGAGAGGGTTGAGATCAGCAGTTCCCTGCCAAACAAAACTATGAGAGCTCATGTGGGCTCCCTTGTGGGTGCTCTTGTGGTGGGACCCACCAACACAGATTGCCTAAAGATAAATGATATAATTATTACTATTATCTTGTTGTCCATTTCTTGGTTAGCATAATCCCACCAGACATTCCTATAAAAGCTTGAACCTGAATTATTGTATTAAACAAATTATATAAACTAAGTCAAATAAACAGCAGACATTATTAAAACAATGACATCAACAAGAGAATGGAGTTGCAACAGTGAAAAGAGGAAATTTTCTGTGAATGGTGATACCAGTGCATTCAGGGACAGTATCTAAATGCCCTCCAACTCCTTCACCTACTTCATGCAATGACCAATCAAACTTGTCCAATATATTTGCTAATGCAAGCTGAACTGTGCTCATTGTAAACTGGATGCCCGGACAAATCCTCCTGCCTGATCCAAATGGTATCAATGAGAAGTCATGTCCTCTGAAATCAACTGAACTACTACTATTCAAGAACCTCTCTGGCATAAATTTTTCAGCTTGATCCCATGATGCATGGTCTCTTCCTACTGCAAAAGCATTGATGATCACTTGAGTTCCTGCTTTAATGTTGAACCCTTTTAATGTTACATCTTGACTTGGTACTCGAGGAAGTAAGAGTGGCAGTGGAGGGTGCAAGCGTAGTGTTTCCTTGATCACTGCCTTTAAGTATTGCATGTGGTTCAATTCAGTTTCTGTTATAAATGAACTGTTTTGAGCAACTTCTCTCAATCTTTGTTGCAGTTTCTTCATGGTCTCAGTGTGCCTTAGGAGTTCTGTCATAATCCATTCCAAGACTTGAGTATGAGGTGTCTGTTCCTACTGCAAATACATTCTATAACCAAAACAAAGGATAACAAGCTTCAAGGTGTAATGGAAAATTCCTTCAGGATAATCAAAATCATAATAATATTTAGACAACAAATATCTAAATACTCCTAAGAAGAAAAAAAATATATTTTGTTTATAGCAGAGAGAAATAATAAAAAGTACATTATCTTGTATATTAAACAAGTATTTATAATACTTTAAAAATCCATTTCTAAAGAGATATGCCTGATGGTAAGTGATACATAATTAATCAACATTTAATTATTTTTAAATTTTTGATTAATTATTTAAATTCTAAGAACAAAGAAAGAAATTATTTTGTTTATAGTAGAGAGGAAGAATAAAAAGTATATTATATTGTATATTGAACAAATTTTTATAATACTTAAAAAATCTGATGCTAAAGAAATATGACCAATGGTAGGTGATACATAATTAAACAACAATTATTTATTAAATTGTTGATTAATTATTTAAGAAAACAATAATTGATGTATATATTATCAATAAAAAATAATTAGTTAAAATGAATTTTTAAATTTATTTCAAAGATAGTAAAATTAAAACTTGAAAATATTTATCAAATTTTATTTTCTTAAAAAAAGAAGAAAAAATTGAATAAGTGTCAAATTTATTTTATAGGGATTTAAAAGTAATTTTTTTAAAAATACACTAAAAGAGATATAATTGATGATAAGGGCTATTTACCAATTTATGGTAAAAAAATTAAATATATTTTCAATTTGTGGTACTTTTTAAAATATTTCTCTTTTTTGTGGTAAATTTTAAAATATTTTTTCAATTTATGGTTTCTTTGGCTGAGATAGAGGAGAGAGAGGAAGTTGGTGGTAAATCACTAGTAACACTGGCAAAATACAAATATTGCCAGTTCCATTGGAAAAATGAATGTGAATTTTTTTTAATGCTTTGATGCATTTCACATGTGGGAATGACAAAATGCATCAAAGTGAATTTTGTCTCCCGATTTAACATGATCATGTCCTTATTATTAAAATTATTATTATGGCCAATTTGTATATGGCCAAGGTTTTTTTTTGCATGGCCAACTTTTTTTTTTTCATTTCGCTTATAATACTAACAAAATAAGTTTTGTCAAATTTGTCTATTAGCAGTTTCGCCATTTCAGCCAATGAAATGAATTTTTTTCAACAAAAAAAAGTACCACAAAGACAGAATTTTTTTACAAATTACCACAAATTGAGAATTTGTAGAATTTTTTACTATAAATAGCCCTATATAAGATAAAGTTATATGTTTGGCCTATATATTACGGATCGCAACAAATTATCAAAAATAGTCTCCTTCAATTGGAATGGTCTTGTGTCATGGGGCCAAAAAAAAAGCCAAAATTGTAATTTAAAAAAAATTATCATAGTGGCTATGTATAGTTGTCCACATATATTGCATTGAATTAGAATTTATTATGTTTATGTTATCATTTTAAATATTCTCTGCATTTAATTTTTGACAGCAGTAATTTTTTTTGCCTGTAATTTTTTAATTTATAATTTTTTTACATAAATTTTATATATTTTTGTTTTTTATTGCTATCATATTTTTAATTACAGTTAAATAATTATAAATAAAAAGGTGGTTTCGTTTGTTTACTTCAGTGGCATTTTTTTCTCTTTATTTTGGTTTGCGAATAGTGATTGTCATGCTTTAATACCAAGTGTTTGCACTTAGCAGTTTCCAAAACTCCATTAGCTGATCTCTCAAATTGTCAACTTACTTACGCAATATATTCTAGCTTTTTTTTTTTTTTTGCAATATATTCTCAATTGTGGTGATAATATTAAGCTTTGAGGATAGGCAAATCCACAGTATATGTGGTGGGAGCACTTCTCTGTACGCTTTTGAAGTGTTGGCAAATCCGTAGTTTAATCTCTAAATTTTACATAATCGATGAGTGATGTATATGTTTTAGTTTTTTTAGTAAACTTCTTTTTTATTTATATATATTTTATTTTTGAATGTATATGTTCAACTCTATTTAATTTCTATAATATTTAGTAGAAAGGTGTTCATTTTTAGATATTTTAACACTTGTAAAGTGCTAAAAATAAATTTTAATTTAATAAGGATAAAGTCAAAAATAAAAATGAACGAATTGAAAATTTTCGTTTTAATTATATTGCTATTCTGAATTAAATATTATTTCAATCTATGTCAATTTATTCTGTTTATGCCAATATATATTTGTAAAATATTTCCCATATATATTATAGAGATTAAATAAATTTAAAATAAAATTGTAAAAATTAATAAAATTTAAATAATATTAAATATTATGGTAGAAATTTTTTCATTTCACGACTTTACATCTATAATTCATCATTAGTATTTTTAGAATATAAATAGAATAAAGGAAAAAAATTCAATTTGACCCTTTAACTTTTTACAAAAGTTTAATTTGCACCAAAATGATCTTTTTTGACATTTTAGTTCAATACTTGTCCAAAATGGATCATTTAAACTCACTTTCTGTATTTTAATGGAGCGTGCAATACACTAATAATGAAAAGTGTGTGAACTGAATTAAAAAATAATTAATACAACTATTATCATCAAATTGACAAAATAAACTCAATTACATGATAGTTGAATGAAAATCAAAGTAGTGGTAGCTATGATTTTGTGATTTACATAATCCCGATGGCCATTTTCAGCACATAGCAGTGCAGATATACATCAAGGCTTGAACACAACTATAATCCAAAATTTTTGGAGATTGTAGTGTTAAACTGCCATGGCCATGTCCACATTCCAGCACAAGAAAATGAAGAAACTGATTAGCAATGAAACAAACTATCTTATAGAACTAGAGATGGCTGCACTAGTTGGAGTGTACTTTTGTTTTTAACGGCTGCTCATGAACATCGATCTCAAAGATTTTTCCAAATTTCCCCACCAGAACACAAGATGATTCTTCTTGTAACTTCAAAATGAAGAGATAAATAACAAGATAATCACTCCAGAAAAAAAGGGGTTAATCACTACAAAGTGAAACAGTTGAATGAAAATCAAAATCAAAAAAATTAATGGCTGTGATGATATCATCAGATTTATCAGCTTCAACTTCCTCAAAAATCAGTATAAGACATCTCTCATGAATTCACACCAACTTTAAAAATAGTTGATAAATTATCAAAATAAATTATATCAGAAAAACAATCAACTTTCCCTTTCAATTCCCAAACAACATTTCCTAACCTTATATCCTTGCTTTACTTCAAAAATGAAATTAAATTTCATTTCAAGAGCAAAGACAAACATTTGTCCATCCCAGGCTCCGGTAGCCCAATACTTCTGGGAATTTTTCAAGATAACATATTGGCTTGTTCCATTCGGATCGAGCTCGAGAGAGAAGAGACCTGGTGCAGGATCTTCTTTGCTTTTCCATGAAACAAAACGACAATTCAATTTGTGTGCTTACAACATTAAGAGAAATGGGTCACTTTATTTATAAGTGAACTTTTTATTCCTGCACCATTCGATTTGGCCAATCTCAAACCAGGAATTCCAAGAATTAAGAGAAAAAGAAAAGCCCTGATAGATAAAAGTACAGACCTTCTCAACATGGAGAGTGAAGCAAGCAGAAATAACAGCAGCTATGAAGAACAAAAGAAGAGCGATCCTGAGAGCAGAGCCCCAGGTAACAGAAGCCATTGATGAAGAAAGACAACGGCGCCAAGGCCTGCACTCATCGTCGTCCTTACCGAATTGAAATACAAATTGCTTAAAGGATACACGCGGCCTTAATCCTGCAAGAGTTGCCAGATTTTTTGCCATAAGACTCGCAACCAAACTCGAGTAACAAGAATAATCAACAAGACCTACAAAAATCAAAGATTCCACCCAATCCCAAATCTCTAGACTAACACACGCTTCTAATACCAAACCAGAAACATCTCTACCCTTAAAAAATCCAATCTTTTCAATCAAAACCTGAGTGTACCAATTATCTGATGAACTAATTCCAAGAAATAATCCAAATAACAATTTCTACATTTTCCACTGCCAAGAAGGTGGAACATGGAGAAGAAGAGCAGCGGTGGTGGTGGTAGAAGAAGAGCAGCGATAGTAGCGGTGGTGGTGGAAGAAGAGCAGCAGCAGTGACAGTGGCAGTCGTGGTGGAAGAGTCTGTCTCCTTTTTTTTAGAGAGCTAAAAATTAGGGATAGAAATTAGGAAGAATGAAATAAAAATTAGGGATTAGGAAGAGAAAATAAGATATTATAATAAGATATTAATTTTTTAATTGTAAACCAACGTGTGTGTTACACACATAATGAAATGATAAAATGTAGATTTAAATGATCCATTTTGCGTAAGTATTGCGCTGAATTGTCAAAAAAAATATCATTTTGGGGCAAATTGAATTTTTGTAAAAAATTAAAGGGTCAAATTAAACTTTATCCCTAGAATAAATATCTTTAACTTCAACTATCTACTTTTTATTATAGTTTTTATTATCACCCTCCACTATTCATATTTTTAAAATTTAAATAGCATAAATATTTTCAATTTAAATATCAAATTTTTATTAACAAAAATATATTTATTGCTTACTAAATATTAAACCGCAGCTATGAAAAAAATAAATTTTTGAAGTTCACAAAAGGCATAAATTCTTAATAAATTTATTTTTTTATTTTAAAAAATGAAAATAATATTTATATATATGATAATTTATTTTTCACTTTTAAATGTTATAATAAATTATTTAGGGAGTTTTAATCTTTAATTATTTTAAAATTGAATTAAAATTTGGTTTTGATCATGACCACCAAAAATCATTTTTTTGATTCTCTCTTTATATATTGCCAACATCTTGCGCCTTTATTATGATCACATAAATATGCAGTTTAAAAATCTTAAGCTTAATGTTAGTCATTTAAGCCGAAAACAAATTTACTTGTTTTAGATTCAAGCTATTTTGGCATTTGAATTGAAATTTTATATTTACTCTCTTTTATCCAAGATTATTTATCTAGTTTAAGAAATTTTGTTTAAATTTGGCAATTTATTTTGAGTATAAAGACTCTTTTTACCAAAATTTATCTTTTTTTAATCATTCATGGATGTCCTCAAAGCAAATAACCATATTTTGCTTAACCAATAATTTAATTAGCCTAGCATTTGATTAATTATTCTAGAAATTTCATTGGTCATCTCCACTTATTTCAAACTTTTGTATTGTAACCAAATAAAAAAAAAATTGCCACTAACTTGTTCCTTTCTAAGCATTAACCAAATTGCACCAGAATTTGTTGGCTTATACTTGCAACATCAATCACAGTGAATATTATTTCTTAGCTGTCAAACCAAGAATTTCAATCTTAAGAATAATATTGGTTTCAATATTGCAGCATAAATTTTATTTTAGCATAAGATGGTAAAATAAAGCTACGGGGAATAAATATTATTCTTGGCTCTTTAGGCCAAAAATTTTAATTAAAGAACAATTTTAGCTTCACTTAGCAAAAATAAAAGTGCAATTTATGCTTTTGAACTCATTCTTGCCCTATTTTGGCAATCGTAACCAAAAATTAATTTTCTTTAATCCTTGGTGGAATTTTATTATGCCACATCTGTCAATGTCATGTCTAGCCATTTAAATATTATTTCCATGACCATTAATATATTGTCAATATCCTAGCAAAACCTCCATGGACTTAATTCCCAAGCTATTTGGCCAAATTAATGACAATTACTAATACCAGTTCACTTTTAGCTCAACCTGCTTGTTGACTTCAACACCAATGACATGTCTAGTGACTTTTCCAAGCATGACCAGTACATCCATGACCAGTACATCCAAGACATTGAAGAAAGAGAGAAACCCAAAGTACCCATGCATCAGTGCACCACCAAGAAACAAGCTTGACCATTATCAAATTCTGAAGTATCCGCTGGCCACTGAATCTGCCATAAAGAAGATTCAAGAGAATAATACTCTTGTATTTATTGTTGACCTTAGGGCTGACAAAAAGAAAATTAAAGATGTAGTCAAGAAGATGTATGACATTCAGACCAAGAAAGTGAATACATTGATAAGGTAATTACACTTTTGATTTTCTTAATCATGATACACGATAAAATGGAGTTTTTTTTTTATAAAAATATATTATTTTATTGAAAATTAATCAAAGAAGAGAAAAACCATTTGTATTAAAAATACAAGTGATAAAAAAACCTCTCCCTAGAACTAAGAAGAATACAACCAGAGAATAAAGAGTAAGAGCAACAAACAAATCGTCAAACAAAGCCAAAAGAAAACTCAGTTGGACCAATGATGAATACCAAAAGAACTACTAGCTAAATCATTTGCTGAATAGTGGAAACCAGGAGTGGAAGCTTTTAACCATTCTGAAACCCGTAAGAACACCACCTTCTCAAGCTAAAAGAAAAAGGGAGATGAAGAATTGAAAACAATATCATTGCGATGAATCCATAAAGACCAACTTATAGCAAAAAAGAGAGTTGTCCAGAATTTCCTTTGAAATCTACCAAAAATCAGACCGTACCATTGTTGATAATGAAGAATAAACTGACTTGGCATGACATAGGAAAGTCCCCACCAACGCAAAAAATATGTCCATATCTTCATAGCGAAAGGACAAAACAGAAGAAGATGATCAATAAACTCACCAAAGGAGCCACAAAGAGGACAACGATTAAGAGAAATGGGACAAAGATTGATCGTAAACAAGTGGTCCCGAGTTGGTAGACGATTGATCATAGTAAACTAAGCGAAAAG
>CATIWM010227559.1:0-18075 GCA_949671775.1 Mallotus repandus
GAAAGAAAAAAAATATAAACGTTATTAAAATAATCAGATGAAAAATAAAATTAAATAAATAAAGTAAAAATTGGATGAAGGAAAAAATAAAAGGTATAAAAGGAATAAAACAATTGTTAATGATAATTGGATCCAAAACAAAAAACAAAACCAAATAATAATAATAAAAGGCCACAAACTATACTTCCAATCAGAAATTGATTTTTTTGATTGTAAAAAAATAAAAATTAGTAGTTAAATAAAATTAAAATTAAATAATAAATAAAAAAAATAGTAGAATGAGGTGACTTGATGGCTGCAGTATTGATTTTCCTCAGAAGGACGATCACCGTTGATTGAAAGCTTATGGCTTTTGTTGTGTTTGTCTGTGATTTTTGATTTATTTGGATCTGATTATGGTCAGGAACGAAAAAAGTACTTAAAAAAAATCAAGTCGAATGAGTATGTTTTGGCTCACGACTAAAAATCAGAAAGAGTCGAGAAAAGAATAAAATTCTAGGGAGCCCCCCACCTTGTGAAAGAAAAGACATATTTATAGACAAAACACCCTGTAACCCTACATAAAATTCAGGATAAAAATAATTTCTTTCATTATTTATCTGACAAATACTATTTATTAATAAATAATTATCAAATAAAATAAAAAAAATTGCGGACGTCCTATTTCCAACAGGAAATAGAAGAATTAATGATGGCCAACTTATGGCCATCTTGGCCACTTGATTTTTAATTTCCATTTGGAAATTGAATGGGCCATTCAGCCCATTTTTTCTTTTCGTTTTTTTCTTTTTTTTTTGAATTTTCTTTTTTTTTTATTTTTATTTTTGAAATTTTTTTTAAGAAAATAAATGAATAAATAAACAAATAAATGAAATTTAAAAATAGGACCTAAAAAAAGAATTTACAATTTAGTTCAAAACTAATAAATTCAATTTCATAGTAATTTTCATCATTGGATCCTCTGTCGCATCCAAACTCAAATCATCTCAAAATTTGGTGCTTACAATTGCCCCCCTTTGTCGTTGTTTGCTTGATAAATTGCAACAAAGCAAATAAGCACACAATTGCAAAGGTAAGAGTTAGGATACTTACCTGACGTGTTACAGAACGTTTGTCTATAACACTGAATCATGCAATGTTGTTTTCACTTTTCCATGATGTAAGCTTTGTGTTGTTGCAATCTATAATTATTGGCAAGTATTAAATATCTACAACCCTCTTGTTGTCTGCCTTTGCTGTTGCAATCCATAATTGCTTGCAATTTTTTGATTAACTGCAATCCTTCCAATATTCAGTGACTTTAATCTGCTGCAACCCTTTCGTTGCTCAATTCTAACGCTTTGATGCTACAGTCTATAACTGCTCGCAATTAACTACAATCCTTTCATTGCTTACCTTTGATCTGCTACAACCCTTTCGTTGCTCACTTTTGACACTTTGATGCTATAGTCCACAAATGCTTGCACTTAGCTGCAATCCTTTCATTGCCCACCTTTGATGCTACAGTCCATAACTGCTCGCGTTTAGCTGCAATCTTTTCATTGCTCGCCTTTGATACTACAATCCATAACTGCTCGCTTGTAGTTGTAACCCCTTCATTGCTCACCTTTGATGCTACAGTCCATAACTGCTTGCGATTAGTTGCAACCCTTTCGTTGCTCACCTTTGATGCTACAGCCCGTAACTGCTCGTATTTAGCTGCAATCCTTTCATTGTTCACCTTTTGATGCTCGTGAATTTTGATTTGAAAATACACTATACTCGGACGTATAGTGTTGATTTGAAAATACACTACACTTGGACGTATAGTGTTGATTTGAAAATACACTATACTCGGACGTATAATGTTAATTTGAAAATACACTATACTCGGACGTACAGTGTTGATTTGATAAAATTAGCTATATTCCCTGTGGCACATCTAGCTAATTACATTATAATTCCTGTGGAATGTCTAGTGAACTTGTGATTTAAAAATGTGTTATGGTTCCTATGGAACATATAACAAAAGAGTGTATGAAATGTGCTATAGGTCTTGTAAAGCGTCGAGTAACTTGTGCTATAACAACTGTGTAGTGTCTAGCTAAAGTGAATTCAAAATGTTGTTACAACTACTGTGTAGCATATAACGAAATGAACTTCAAATTTATGTTATAGCTACCAGGCAACGTATAACTGAGTGAATCGGAGTTATAGCTACCACGTAGCGTATAACTGAGTGAATGCAGTGTGTGAAAAATGCAAACATCACCTTTTGAATTTCACATTGACTGGAATTTTATGTTGGCGCTGATTGATTGCTTTGAATTTCTCTGCTGATTGACTTTGATCAGCTGCCTTCATTGTTCAATGACCTTGATTTGACTTGATAATGTCGGTGCTGATGACACATATTGAGTGTATTTTCTTCTGGATTTAAAAACTTATTAAAGTTAGTTTCAGCATGATGATTGTACAAAAGTGCATTAAATTAAGCAAATTCATCATTTATCATAAGATAATGTGCATTCAACGTATCCCACTAATTTTTTATCTTTATGACTATCATTGATTTGCCATTTGCAAAGTTAGAGGTATCATTAACCACCTTATGCAGAGAGTTTTTATTTACCAAGTGAAGAGCTGACTTTCACACCTAAATTTAGAGAGAATTCGTTAAACAAAACTTATAGAAATTGAGCATAAACAGATAGAATTTCAAGGATCAAAATAATCTTTGAGTTATTGATGTGCTTTCTTCCTTATCCGAGTATTCCCCTGCCTTTCTGATATTACTCAATATGGATATTGTTGGAAAGGTCCTTCTGATACTCATACTCTTAAAGAGCATTGGAGTAAATAGAACGGCTTTTAACGTGGTCCTCTTTTAGTATTCCCCTGCCTTTCTCGTATTACTCAGCGTGGATACCACCAAAAGATTCACATTAATACTTTTACTCATTTCTGAGCATTAGAGTAGATTAGGAATGCTTGCTCTTATTTCAACTCTCCTCTTAGAATTCCCCCGCCTTTCTCCTATTACTCAGCATGGATACCGTCAAAGGATTTTGTACTCTTACTCAATTTGAGCATTGGAGTATATTGGATGCATATTTATTATCCAAAAAGACCGAAATTATACTCTAAATCCAAGAAATTTATGTTACAAAACCATAGATTTTTTTTTTTTGCATATTTTCCCTTAATTCGGGTGCAAAGCCAGCATTAGATTGATTAAAGTTTAGAAACTCTCAGCACAGAGCTATTAACTAGACATCCAAACTCTACGAGGCTAATAAAAAGAGTCATTAAGACTGAAAGTTTATGAGATAAGTTTTCGCACATGAACTCGTGAACTGGATGAATTTACTTTCAATTTTTGAATTTTAGTATGGACATTGCACTTTATTGCATAAACTAAAGAGACAGGGTTTTGTTACTTCCCTTAAGTATTTATCAAGACATTTGTCACACGGGGTGATATTCTGTTGAGCGATTGGCATTTTCCTTCTTGTCTGTTCTTACTGTTGTGCTGGTTCTTTCTTCTTTTTATTCTCTTTTATTTTCCCTGTACAAAATACTATAAGTTAGTTTGATCTATTTACAGGTGAAGAAATTTTTGTTAGAAAGCAACATTATTTTTTGTACTCTTCATTTTTTTTATTGTGTTGATGATGTCTCTGATTACAAGGGTCATGATACTTTGCCCTTAAGGTCATGGCATATGGCTGAGTTTTTCCTTTTGTCATTTCCATTGATGCTATGGCAAAGGGCCTCATTTCTCTCCCAGACATTCCCTACAAAAAGGTTTAGGAGTTAGAGGGCTTTATTTCATAATGAGAGGAGTTTCAAAGTGCATTCATCTCAAGTATTGAATGCATTCTTCCCTTTTTTTTGGCTGATGGCTGCATTACTGGTGTGTTAGATATTCTCATTGCTACACTTCGTACTCTATACCGGTCTCAATATTCTGGAGTTCTGCTTTGACTAGTTAGAAGTTGAGAGAGGCTCCATGGATTTGATGCTTCATCTCTACTGAAGCAGTCTTGTGGCTATTAAAAATGCATTCAGGAGCATATCCTAAATTATATTCCTCTTGAGATTGCCTTGATAGCTTCGCTCATCTTACTTTCACTCCTTCAGAATCTGACTACTTTCTTGTGCTTTTACAACACT
Source organism: Mallotus repandus (assembly GCA_949671775.1). Taxonomy (NCBI): domain Eukaryota; kingdom Viridiplantae; phylum Streptophyta; class Magnoliopsida; order Malpighiales; family Euphorbiaceae; genus Mallotus; species Mallotus repandus. Next base: position 4,156 of record CATIWM010227559.1, read on the forward strand.
AATTTTGAATATTAGTAGCGAAGTATTTGTATAATCTTGATTTGTCTCAAAAATCTTTTACCTTGGAAAGCAAGTACTTCACAATAGATGTAAGCAAGTGTATGCATGTTATGTATGATATGCATGACCCTAACAGGTCTTCTGTGGAGTAGAGTTATGCTCGCAACTCGGAGTGTGAGAATAAGGTGCTTTGTCAACAACTTGCAGATATGAGCCTTTAGTGCTTCATGGTTGGTACTTCTGGTGCTAAAGCTTCTGTTATAATTCCTTTGATAGATGACCAACTGGTTGATGAAGTCCATGACCTAATGATTGTTCTATATTGATGAACTGTTATTTGTTACTTATTGTTCACTTTTTTCTGCCCCAGAACTCTTCTACTAACTCCTATATTTCAATGTTCATCTTCAGTCTTTGAGTGCAGACTCACTGTTTTGCCCCCAAATTGCCCCCAGAGCTACATTCTGCCCCCTAGTTCCTGACATTTTTCTTTCATGGAGATATTGCCACTATTCTTGGAGAATGGAGCCAAGCTCATGCCTCTTATTTTGATTGGATTTATCAACACCTTTTTGGCAAACTTCTTGTTTCTTCATTATGCAACCAAAATCTTTTATTTCTTTTTTTTTCTCTTTTCTTTTCTTATGCCTTTATTTTTGTCTAAGTTGCCCTTCCAGGATTTCAACTTAGCAGGCTTGCCCTAACTTTTGCCTAAGCTGCCCTTGCGGGTTTTCAACTTAGCGGGCTGAATTTTTCTTTTCTTTTCTTTTTTATAACTTTGATTACTAAAGAAAATCAATTTGCTCAATGCTCCTATTGATCTTTTGTCTTACTAATCTCATCAGCTGCAATATCATACATTGAAGGTAAAGAGGAGTGTCTGAACTGACTGAAGAGAATTCTTAACATTGAGATCCACTAGACTTGCTCTTAATGGAGGCTGGACAAATGTGGAATTTACAGCTTCAAAGAATTCTTGAGCAAAATATGAGGCTTGATGTTACCGCCATGATTGAGGATAACTATAAAGTATGGGTTACCACCTAAATTCTCTAGATACAAAAAAGACACTTGATTTTACAATCAAAATCATAAAGGGACGACAAAAAGAGAAAATAAAACTAAAGATAATGATCTCATAGCTCTGATTTTTAGCTTTCATTATGTTTTGTGTTTCCATTCAGATACTTATGCAATAAGATAAAGACGAATATGCTATATTTGAATAATAAACTCAAATTCAACTTTATTCATTCATTCGGGCAAAAATGAGAACATTCATTACATCTCATGATACAACTCTTGTTATTAGTTAGGCCTTCGAAAATTTTCTCACACAATATTTTTCTCTCATTTTTACCTGGCTAACCCTTTCATTCATTCTTTAATTTCTTTATTTTCCCTTTGCATATTCTCACAAATTTTTCTCTCTCCTTAAAAGTTTTGCATATTCTCACAAATTTTTCTCTCTCCTTAAAAGTTTTACCATGTGATATATAAATGTTCTTTGAATTTTCATTCGTGCCCATGGTGAATAAATCTAATTAAATTTATGTCAAACATGCATATTTACTCAATATCATAATGTGCAGTATCATCAGGATGCACACTACACAAGTAAGTAAAATCAGAATTCATATTGTCGATTATTAAAATAAAAGTTCTACAGAAACTAAAATGTTATTAAAAGAAAACACAAGAAATTTATTTTCTATTCTAAATGCTAAGGATGCTAAGTTTTACGATGGTTGTCCTTTAGGTGGCTGATGTAGCAGCTATTCTTGACGACTATGGTTCACTTTTGTATTGTCAATCTACACATTTTAGCCTTCATTGTCCTCCTCTTCAAATTCATCTCCCCATCCAGTAGGCACCATTGTTTTAAGGGGTATGTCACTAGAAGATGGCTTAGTGTAAAACACTTTATAGTCAAACTTGCCTAAGGTCTGTCCTAATAAATCTTCGACTCCTTATTGTGGCTGCTTAGAAGCCTCAGATTTCTCACTATTCTCACTTAATGGCTCACTGTCATCTGCAAATTCATCACCCCATCCTCCAGGTGTGATTAATTCAACAGAAATATCATAAGAAGGTGGTTTGGAGTAAAATACTATATAATTAAATTTGCCAAAAGGTTGGCCCAATAAATCTTCAACTCCTCTCTGGGATTGTTTGGGGGCATCAAGAGTATTCTCATTGGTTTTAAGGTCTAGGTCCTCAAAAGAGCTTAGTACTTATTCTTTACTAACTCCTGAATTAAGCATCATGGTAGTTGGGGGAGGTACATTTCGGTAGTTTGGAAAAGGATTATTTTCGGTAGTTTGGGAAAGGATTATTTCTGATGTTTGGGTTTTCAGGGTCTGTGATTTTTCCAGAGTCTATAAGGTTTTGGATTTCGTGTTTGAGATGGATGCAGTTATCTGTGGAGTGATTGAGGTTTTGGTGGAATTTGTAATGTTTGCTTGGGTTATAGTCTAGGGTGTTTGGGTCTGGTGGGTTTGGATTAGGTAAAGGTTGAAGTAAGCCTTTTTGCATTAGGCACTCTAGGACCTTAGATAAGGGTTAGTTAAAGTTTAAGAATCTTCTGGGTTGTTAAACAACATGAACTTCCACAGCCTGACTAGTATTTTCTTGCTACGTGCCCCCAGTTGGTACATGCCCTGTCCTCTCATCAATTCTTCCATTTTGAACATCATCTGAGTCAATGCTTTCATTTGCTTGGATTCCAAGTCTTGAACTTGCTCAAGTGATTCCTTCTTTGCTTTCTCAATCATGTAGTTCTTAACATCCTCCAATTTCACTTCAGCATTTGGTACATTCCTAGCAGCATTCATTGGTTGCCCCCCAGCATTATCAAGTGGTGCATCTACAATAGGTGGATTCGCAGCAACAGGAGGTGCAACAGCAGCGAGTATTTTACGGAATAGTATCACCCTGCTCCTAGGAATCATACAGAGCAGTATCACCCTGCTCCTAGGAATCATACGCCTGAAATTGAGTTAGCTACTCGTTAGCGATAGGCTACAGTGTCATATGTATTTGTAATATATATCAATTCATGGATTTAAGATTCAATTTTACAACATACTATAGCTGGTTAAGTCACAATAAATGTCATATTGAAATAATAAGTTGATTTTTAATCATGCAAATATATTTTATTTTTAAAATAATTTATTAATTAAATTAATATATTTGAATGTTAAATAGATTATACATTTTTTAAAACTTATATTTAAATATTATATATTTAATAGTGAGATATAATTTATTTGAAAACAATTGAAAGATTTAAGTTTAAATTAAAAAATTTAAAATAAATTTACTGCAAATCACATTTTTTTAACCGAGGAAATGAGAATGAGAGATAAAAATCAGACCCCTAACCTATATATGAACCTAGATTGAAGGGAAACTAGAACTGACCTTAACAAGACAGGAATCCAAATTTGACGGGAAATTAGAACTGACCTTAACAAGACAGGAATCCAAATTTGACGACAGTGGAATCCAAATTTGAAGACAGTCATATTATCAAGGATGAGTTAGGAGAAGAACGACCAAAAATTCAGACTTGACAGCTTAGATAACCAGATGAACTAATGATCAAATTTTATTCATTTGCAGACCAAGCATATCACAATAGCCAAGTTCATCTGCCAAGGCAACAAGGTCATCACTGCAATATGCATAGGCCATAACAAAGAAGGCGTCAGTTTTTGTTCTTCCTGCTAGATATAGATCATTTAGTAAGGTCATGCAGTAGAAGTCACTTCGCTTCGTACAATTAAATAAATAAATAGAACCTGACAAATTCAATTGATACTCTGCGTCAAGTATTCGTGAACAGTTCAAAATACAATTGCAACAATGGATCTTCAGCCAGGACAAACAGCTCAAAAGCGGCAGGATTGATTAGGAACAAAGGAAATCAAATTTTACATAGAGAATTATACCACCTAAATCATTCAAAATTGATGGCCAATCCCTCTGTGAATTTTCTCAATCCTCACTTCTCTTTTTCTTCTTCTTCTCTTTCTTGCTAGGCATCTCTGTTTCTTCCCCATCTTCTTCTGAGTGCTTTCGCTTCTTTTTCTTCTTATCTCCTTCAACATTCTCAACACCATTTTGTGCCTCAACATTATCAGCTTCCCCTTTCTCCTTCTTCTTCTTCTTTTTATCCTTCTTCACAACCTCCTCAGCTTCTGGTTGAGCATTGCCATTTCCATTGGTTGTCAAAACTGTCTCCTCATCAGTTTTTTTCTTTTTCTTCTTTTCTTTCTTCTTTTCACCTGTAACTGGAGTCTCCTCAGCTACTGGAACCATTTCTTCATCATTTGAGCTCACTGTTTGCCCAAGAACAGAATCCGCAGAAGGATTGTATGTCTAGACAAAGTCACACGGTTAATAACCAGCCATAAAAGACAGAAAAAACATTCATAAATGCAACAGACCTTTGCAGCAGTTAACAATGCCCCAGCTCCCTTCTTTCTATCCTTGTCATAGGCTTCTATCTTAGGTTTGCCTTTAGCTGACCCAGCAGAACGACCCAATTCTCTTCCTTCAAGATTCCTTAACCGGGCTTCAAGCTACAAAAATTATGTCGAAAAATCCCTCTCAAGATAAGAAATATAAATTTTAAAGTAAATAACTCAGAGATAACCACATGTCAAGTACCTTTACTCTGTTCTCCAATCCCATAGAGTTATCTTGATTATCTCCAAGAGCATCGCACCGAATTGCCAATGCTGCTTTTGCAGCAAGTGATCGAGAAATTTTTCCCTTCATCTTTGCAGATGCCTGACCAACCAAGGATGCATGAAAAAGAAGCCCGTACTTAGGAGTTGCATGCTTTGTCTTCAGAGCTCTGAATAGAGCTTTCTCTGCTCCAAGAATCTGAACTGTACTCCCAGGCTGCTTTGCAAGATTTAATAAGCTCCCACCATGGGCAATGAGGCGAGCTCCAACCAACTCCCCAACAAGAGCAGTCAAATTTGGTGCAATAGTGTTCATTCTGCTTTTCAAATAATCATACAGTTGAGCTCTGTACTCAGAAAGAGATAGAACCTGGTCACAGAGATCTCTTATGTTCATCAAATCAACATCACTAACTTCAGTTCCCATAGATATCAAAGCTGCCTCCTTCAGTTCAGTCTCAACCTCTTCTGGAAGTATCTGCAGAAGTGAAGAAAAAACAGAAGGAAAAAGTTATTGAAATAGAAATTAAAAAAAAATATTAATATTATGAAAATTTTCTTTCCTCCTACTGAAAATAACACTGTTGGTTTCATGATAAAACAAGCATTTCTATGTCCAGAAGAGGCTATTCAGTCTAAGAAAGGTTAATTAAAGATGAACAGGGCATCCCTGGACAGCTGATGACAAGATACCGGTCAGCAAATAATGTAGGTTACAAGGTACTAAAAGTAATTAAAAAAACTTTCCATAAATGGGCAGAAGACAAAATCTCCACAAAAGCATAGAGATACCTCAGGCATAGGAAATATCACGCAAATACTCTAATAAAACAGAAATTTACCTCAGAAAAGTCAAGCTTTGCAGCATTGTCACGACTGCCCATCAGTTTCACTGATTTGGCATAAAGGATATTATCTTGTACAATCTTAGAAAGCTCTGGAAAATGCCAACCATACCATTCTCTGACCCTCATTGCATAAGTGTTGAGCTCTTTATCAAGATCGTCGAGCAAACCAATTGCCTGAATGATCATTGTATCAACCTACAAACACAACAGACATTAAGACCATGATAACTTTGTAGAATTCCATTTATTGCTTTACTTGGTACATCAAAATAAATATAAATACCTTATCAGGACTGAACTTTAGTTTGTATCTAGACAAACTATGAGATAAACCCAAGCTCATTGGTGCCAAATCTTGAGTAGCTAGACCAGATATGAGATCAGTCAACTGACTTCTCAGACCCCTCATCAACTCCATGACAGCATTGTTGTGAACACATTCTATTTTCTAAAAAGCAAGACATACTCCAACTTTAAAAAATGAAACTAAATACTAATTGAAAATAGCTTCAGTCTTAAATTCAACATTACCAATTTCTCCTTGATTGCATTTCCAAGCTTTGAATCAGCCACAGCCAAAGTTTCACCATCACAGTGAGTACGCAAGAATTTGCGTAAACCTTTGCTGGGTGTACTATCAAGCAACTTGGTTGCTGCTTCCAAAGCCTCCGATGTATTCTCAAACTTTGAAAAAGCTTTCAACTTCACCACCTGAAGCGTACATTCAACAACTAAATTACAACTTGAACAAGCAAAATAACAATAGAATCACCTAAAAAAATTAAACAATTACGGATTCATAAAATTATGCAAAATGTGCTTCTATTTTAATTGGAAAAAAAAAAGAAACTTAAACAATGGGTAGAGATAATTACCTTTCTTGCAGAGTCTGCATTGGCAAACTCCTTTGACAAATCCTGCAGCTCAAAACACAAAACAAAAATCAAGAGAAACAATTTTAAGTCCTACATATATATATATATATATATATATAACAAGAAAACTTAGTTACCTCAACTTTAGAGAGCTTCCCTTCATCCAAAACTTTAAAAAGGGCAAAGCCAGCAGGCGTCTCAAATAGCACAAGCATGTTACTTCTTTTTACGTCCACAACTACAAAATGTACAACCAACACACTGTTAAATCAACTTCCATAAAAGAAACGACTTCTTTTTCTTCTCTTGAACGTGACCCATTACAGCTATGATCATAAATAACACATAAATAATTCTGGGTTTTACCTCTAGTACAGTGATATGAATGAGAGATAGAGAAAGCGGTTCCTTCCTCTGCTGCGGTTAGGAGATGGCCAAAATGCGAAGATACTAGGGTTTTAAGAATAGGGGTTAAGGAGAGGGACATAATAGTCCGACGGGGTCCATTGTGTGTGGGCGTTAATAGAATTGTAATGGGCTTCAGAAGCCCATTAAACCCATGTTTTCGGTCCTATCATAAACCTTTTTTTTTTTTTTAACAGATCATAAACCTAAAATTAATAAACATAATATTACTTTCAATTTTTTTTTTTGTAATTTAAAAAATACCCTTGATTCATTTTCAAAAAAAAAAAAATTTTTACATCAAGGGAAGGCCAAGTCCGAGGATAACAGAAACTAATGAATAGGATCAAACACTCCTATTCTATCTTTGAAGAGCAGGGAAAGCAGTCCTTGAGGAGGGCTATCAATCCTGGCAAAATCAATAGGAAAACTGAGGGCATGAGTAGCCATGAAGTCAGCACAACTGTTGCCTTTTCTGAAGATGTGGACCACTTTAACAATTCAATTTCTTTGGATTAAGTGCTTGATCTCATTAAACAAGGCCATATATCTTAGCGAAATATTATAGCGCCTTGAATAGAATCAACCACACACTGATTATCTGATTCCAGGATAACATGCTTATAATTCAGATCCCATGCAACTCCCTAAAGCTCCACTACAAGGATGTTGCATGAACTAAGACTTAAAACTCAGAGAAAGAAAATTCTTTTTCATATATTTCTTTGAAGACGTACAACAGGTATATATAGGAAATACAATGAAGTTATAGGAAAGGAAACTAGATTAATTTGTTCTAAAACAAGAAAAAAAATAGCTACGAATTAGGAAGTCAGAATATGTGATTATTGTACAATCTCTACATTAACGAAGAAGAAAATCTTGACACTCCCCCTCAAGTTGGTGCACAAATGTTACACATGCCCAACTTGTCAAGAAATTTTGAGAACACTCGATTTGAAACTGCTTTGGCAAGGATATCAGCTAATTGATCATCGGATCAAATTTTAGGTAACTCCAGAAGTTTTCCATCTAGCTTCTCCTTAATAAAGAACCTCATGTTGGACTGGATTGTGAGCAATATCACACACAACTTTATTGTCATAATACAATCTGATTGGTCGTTTCGATGCAAACCCCAAATCTTGCAAAAGGAACTATAGCCATAATGCCTCACAAAGTCCAAGGGCCATAGCTCTAAATTCAGCTTCTGCACTTGAGCGAGCAACAACATTTTATTTCTTGCTTCTCCATGTAACAAGATTACCTCCCACAAAGGTGAAGTAACCAGAAGTAGATCGTCTATTATTTACTGCTCCTACCCAATCAACATCAGTATATACATTTATGTTTTGATAATCTTCATTTTTTGTGAATAATATTCCCTTTCCAGAAGCAGACTTCAAATACGTCAAAATACTCATAACTGCATTCATATGTTTCTCTCCTGCTGACAATACTTAAATTATAAGCAAGATCTGGTCTTGTGTGTGCTAAGTACATCAGTCTTCCTATAAGTCTTTGATACCTTCCTTTATTAACTGGCACTTGATTTGATTTAATACATAGCTTCAAGCCTTCTTCCATTGGTGTCTCAACTGGTTGGCAAGCTGACATACCAGTTTCATGTAAAAGATCCAAAGCATACTTTCGCTAAGATAAAAAAAATGCCTTTACTGGATCTAGACACTTCAATTCCAAGAAAATATTTTAAGGAACCAAGGTCTTTCATTTAAAATTCAGTAGCCAAGTAATCTTCTAATGTTTTCCTCTCTTCTGAATCATTCCCTGTAACCACCATGTCATCCACATATACAATTAGTGCAGTAATCTTACCCTGTTGATTTTTTAAAAACAAAGTATGGTCTAAATTGCTTTGATGGTATCCAAATGCTACCATGGACTTTGTAAACCTTCCAAACCATGCTCTTGGAGACTGTTTTAACCCATATAATGATTTCTTCAATCTGCATACCTTTTGACTGCAATTTTCTAATGTCATACATCCCAGTGGAAGTTCCATATATATTTCTTCAGATAATTCTCCATGTAGAAAGGCATTCTTAACATCAAATTAATGTAAAGGCCAATCTAAGTTTGCAGCTAAAGACAATAATCTCAATTCGTGTTGATTTTAGCTATTGGTGCAAATGTCTCTGTGTAGTCAATCCATAGGTCTAGGTATACCCTTTTGCCACAAGTCTCGCTTTGAATCTTTTAATTATACCATCTGCTTTATATTTCATAGTGTAAATCCATCTGCATCCTATTGGCTTCTTTCCTGGTGGACAATCAACAATATCCCAAGTTTCATTCTTTTGTAAGGAATTCATCTCCTCATTCATAACATTTTTCCACCTTGGGTTGGCTAAAGCTTCCTGCACACTCTTAAGAATAGCTATAACAGATAATTGATTTACAAATGCCATATTTAATTCTGACAAATGGTGGTTAGACACATAATGATTCATATGATATTTAACTTTACTAGAAAGTTTAGGTTCATAGGTCAGTTTAGGAATACCTCTAGTGAGACATGGTGGTAATTGCTTTTTTGTAGTTCAAGGACTAGATCAGGAACATCCTCAGTAGTCAATTGGTGTGGTATATCAGTGAGGGACTCTAACTCAAAAGATGGAGTTGTATCTTTAACAGCGTCTATCACTTCTCTAGTTTCTAAGTGATCATTATCATAATGATCCAATGGTATGCAACTTATATTTAAATCACCATTGTTTTCAGAATCAATCCCTTTAGAACTAGGATAATCACTCACTAAAATATCAATATCTAGAGTCTGAATTTCCTTTTGGTACTCCTTCTGAAGTTCAGACTCAGAGGAAAAATACATTGAATCTTCATGAAATACCACATCCATTGAGACAAACATACGTTTAGTTGGAGTATGATAACATTGGTAACCCTTATGGTTCATGGCATATCCAAGAAAAACACATCGAAGAGCTCATGGAGTCAACTTGTTTCGTTGATGCTGATGAAGATGTACAAACACCACACAACTAAACACATGAGGAGCCAAATTTGGAATAGTTGGAGAAACCACCATTTTAGAGAGTGCTTGGAATGGTGTTTGAAAGTCAATGGAGCTTGAGGGTACCCAATTAATTAGATATGCTGCAGTGGTAAGTGATTCTCCCCAATAAGATAGTGGTATATGATCTTCAATTAATAAAGCACGTACAACCTCCAATAGGTGTCAATTATTTCTCTTAGCAACCCCATTCTGTTGGGGAGTGTTGGAACAAGTAGTTTGATTGATAATTCCATGCTCCTCCACATACCTTTAAAGTTCAGAACTTTGATACTCTCCACCATTATCGCTGCAAAGAACCTGTATGTGGGCATGATTTTTCCGATTGGAAATAAAAAGGATTAATAGTTAAACAAAATTAAATAAAATTAAAATCAAATAATAAATAAAAAGAAAGGAGTAGAAGAAGATGAGAATGGATGCAGTCTTGATTGCTCCTCAGAGTTGATTTGATTCACCGTCTGGAAATAGGATATGCAGATTTGATTTTCTTGAACTCAGGCTTACTGTGTTTCTTAGAACTCTTCCTTTTTTTTCTTTTGTAAAAGAATGTAAAGAATAGAGGGAAGTTTTTTTTCTGCGTCCTAAAACCTTTTTTTTTCTTCAGAAAAGCCTTCTTCCTTTTGGAAAAGAAAACCTCTCCTTAAATAAAAATGCATAGAGTTTTTATAAACTCACGAAACCCTCCCCTCCTGTGATTTTCACGGGAGATAAAGTTTTATTTATTATTATTATTATTTTAATTTTTTTAAATTTTTTGAACCTAAAAAAAACCTGATAATCATGGATTATCAAGATAAAAAATAATTTATCTTTTATCTTTTATTTTTTTATTTTTAAAATATTATTCCACCAATAAAAATTCATGAAAAAAATTAAAATCACCACGATCGGAACTGTGCAATTCCGACTGAAATTGTGTATTTCCGATCGGAATTATGCATTTTCGATTGGAAATGTGTAGTTCCGATCGGAATTACATATTTCCGATTGGAATTACATAACTCTGATCAGTGATTTTTTTTAACTTTTAATTACGATATGACCCTTGAAAGAATTAAAAAAATTTCAGTTAAGTCCTTAAAAATGTTACAATTGAGTCTTTAAAAAATGCAATTGAGCCTTGAGATCCAAAATTCAAATATTGGAGACCTATTTGCAAGAAATTTTCATCATCGGAGTCCTCTGTCGCATCTACACTTGATTATCCAGAAATTGGGTGCTTACAGATATTATTGCAAATTTTTTGAGAGATACACTAATAATAGAAATCACCACCAAAAAGAGTAGCGTGGAGGATCTTGATCACTAGGCCCATAATTGTAATCATCAACATTTTGGTTGCTCATTTCAAATGGGAATAAGTTAAAAAATGAACTCCCTTCGTTGAATGCATTAGAATGGCTTTAAAATTTAGGCACATTATCGGGATAATTTTGAGAAATATTCACTTGATCCTCAAATATGTAACTTTGGCGTGAGTCTTTCTGATTCTAATTATCAAAGGGCATTCCATAATATCGTAGAGGATCAAATGGATTCATGTAATGACTGAACTCATAATCTTTATTTGCATTAGTCGAAGTAGAACTACTTTCACCTTCACTGATTTTGTCTCCAAATTCATGTTGTTGTGGAGCAAAATTGGATGAAATATTTGGAGAACCAGATGGATTAGAAAATGATGGACTATCATTTTAACAATTGCAATCTTTATAATATCTATGACGTGTTCCAATTGGCCTATGATATCCAGTTCCACCACTATCATTATCACCACCACAACCATGACTACCACAACCATGACCACCACCGCCATTATCATCACCACCACCACCACCATCATCATCATCTTTATCACTTTCACCACTATTGCTTGATGGAGAATCAACACTATATCTGAATGGAGAAGTCACACCCAATTCTTGATCAATCAAATCAATTGAAGGATCTTGTTCACCATCTTCATCATTCAACCAATCAAGATTTTATCCATCAAGCACAGGAGCTTCTGATTCTTCCAACCATGGATTTAAACGATCGTGCTCATAAATGTCATGACCCAAACTCGAGAGTCATGACCGGCGCTAGGGAATGGGAATTCACATGAATCCGAAACCTGTAGCAAGCCTTAAACACAATTTACACATCAAACAAACATATATAAATACCTCAGAATTAAAACTTTTAATAATATAAAGAAATCTCCATAAATAATATATAAATAAAATGTTCAAAATTCATATTAAAATATGACAGCATTCATTTGTCACAGTTTATATACACATTAATATATATATATAAATATATATATTCAATAACAATAATAAATAACATTTAATGCAATAAAGCATAATAAAATTATGTTTATTCAAAATATGGATGCTCATGACACATTCTACATGTAATGCATACATATAATAATAACTCACAGGTGTGTGCTCCTCTATTCTAGTTCGGCTAGTCCGATCCTGAAGGCCTAACTCGCAACGCAACTAAAAGAAAAATCATAATAAATAAATAATTAGAAATAAATTCCTAATTTTATACTTTAGAGATTTCTAAAGAACGACTTGATTTAGGACCCAACTCGACCAAGAATCAAATCCTAAGACCGACCCGATGTCACATTTTATGAGAAATCTACCGAAAATTTGGCAGAGTCTCATTTGTAAAACAAACATCTCTCTACTAAAAGTAGAGTTGTTCCTGTACGCAAACACACTTTTAAAATATTCACATATCAATTTCTCGGGTTGGGCCCCCGAACTGCAATTATTGCCCAACCGAGAACCAACACAATTCACAATCAATAAAATAATAAAATAATTTCTCAAATCACCAAAATATCTCATAAAAATATTAAAAACATTTATTTTCCAAATAAATGATAAAATTCTAGTTTTTAATAATATTTTGCTAATAAAATTCATAAATGAAATAAATTTTGATTTTACAATTAAATTAGTATAAATTGTAAATAATTATTAAAATCACTTATTAATATCATAAAAATAATATGCTCATTTAACTAAAAATAATAATAAATAAGTTTATTTTTCATATATTTTCCTAAAATTATCACTAATTGACAATTAATTGGAAATAACTTAAAAATTATTTTTCATACTTTTAATAATAAAAAATAGTCTAAAACCGAATAATTAACAACAATTTCAATTAGAATCAAATAATTTGCTAAATTCCAACAATTTTCCAAAAATACATATTTAGACATAAACTATAAAAATTCATAATTAACATTCTATAAGGAATTTCACAAAACTTTCTTCACAAAGTTTAATCTACATAATATATAGAATGTATTAAAAATATAAAAATTTTCGAACCCGGGACTGTCCGGAACAATACCGTGAACAGTAATCCCGAACCCGAAAAATTTCAAAAATTCAAAAAAATAACTAAAAATAACCAATAGAAAGATCACAACCTCTAGATCAAATAATCTCAAAGAAATTATATCTAATAAAATCAAATTAAAGCTTAAATTCACAAATTACTAAAAATACCCATAATCGAATTTCTACAAATCGGAGTGCTTATTGGAGTTACCCGGTCGAATGGAGTTGAGAAAATCAAAGCCCAGGACGAGACGAAGAGATTGAGCTATCAAGCTCTACCTGAGGTGGCCGGAGTTGTCGCCGGCGAGCAAGAGAATATACGACGAGAGAAGAAACCGAGAGGGAAGAGAGGAGGTGGCGACCGATGGCAATGGCGAGCTGCTGGTATCAGTCCGGTGGCGATGTGGTGGTGGTCCAAACGGTGGCTGGCAGGCGTGGGTGGCTAGTTCAAACCAAGAAAGAAGAAGAAGAAGTGCACTGCACTTCACATTTTTGCTACCTTTTTTTTAACTAATAATATAATAACTTTAAAATAATAATAATAATAATAACAATAACAATACCAATGATAATAATAATAATAAAATAATATTAAAATAACAATAAGCATAAAATAATAATATCTCCAATTTTTCTTATTTCTTCCCAACATATATATATATTTAGACACTTAACAATATA